>VWPU01019516.1:0-26253 GCA_013398955.1 Callaeas wilsoni
AATAATTCAGAGGTTCTTTTTTATGAATGAAAGAAATTGCAGTCCTAAAAAAGTCAAAGCATGTAATCAGAACTTGTAAAATATTCCATTCTGTTTTATGACATCTCAACTCCAATCAAATAAACACAGCCAGAAAGAACCGGAGACTTGATTGACTGTTTAAAGGAAAAGCTGTCAGTTTGATTACAGGCAAGTGAACAGACACATTACTAAATGTAAACTGCATTTAATTTTATTATGCAAGCAGCTTTAATAACGTCACAAATAAGTTATGCAAACTGAAACACTGGGTGCAACTGCATACAGATTTCTAATACTGAGTGAGGACTGTGGATCATAGCTACTTTCAATTTAAGTGTTCTAAATTTATTAGGGAGCAAAAGGTAATTAAAAATGAGTGAGAATCAGAGGAAAAAAAACCCCTGCACCACATTGTTTCAAACAAAAGTGGTAGAGCTTTCAAGTAGGTTTGAAACAGTAGTTTCTTGCAGTGCTGTGAAGAAATGCCCTTATAGTGCTTCTATTCAAAAATTTGCAGTGTTTTTCTACTCCCTTTTTGCTCTGGTTTCATTCCCCATGAGTTAATAATTTTGAAATTCAAAATGACTCATTAAGTGTAATGGATGTTTGACACTAAGCTTGTGCAGGTTTTTTGGTCTACCCAGAGAAGGAAGCAAGACACGAACCACTTCATAGAATCATGGAATCATTTAGAACAGAAAAGACCTCAAGGACCATGGACTAGGACTGCAAACACAGCACTGCCAAACGCATCACTCAGCCCTGTCCCTAAACACCACATCTGCATCTCTTTAAATACCTCCAGGGATGGTGATTCCACCTCTTCCCTGAGCAACCTGTTCCAGTGCTTGACAACTCCTTTGGTGAAGAAATTTTTCCTGATATCCAATCTACATCTCCCCTGGAGCAACTTGAGGCCATTTACTCTCATCCTCTCTTGTTAGGAGCAAGTTTATTCCTTACCTTGCTGCCCAGGGGAGATAATTCAAACCAGACCCAGGACTTCTGAAAATGCTGGGATCTCCAGCTGCTGTAAGCCCAAAAGTGGACTTTGCAGCAGTGGCAATAGTGCTGCTGTGTGTATTCTCCCACAGCCCACGGGACCCTGCTTTGCCAAGCTGGAGAGCCCATCCCTGCCTCCTTCGTTCTTCCTCCTGACCCACCCAGGAACACAGAGTTACAGACCTGGAACTGCTCCAGTAACGCACAGCTGAGAGAAATGTGCAATTACAGCATCTGATGCACGTCAGACAAAACTCAGGAGGGAAGCTGAGATGGGGAGATGGCCAGGGGTGGCTGCTACGTGATTACCAGTCAGAGAACAGCACAGCTCCCTATCTGAGCACTTGTTCCCAATTCAAAGACAGGAAAAAAATGTTGGTGGGTTTGCAGGCTTCACCCAGGGAGCCTGTAGTAAAATACAACTGTCCTGAAGCAGTAGATGGCACATTCTCACAGCAACGATATGTCCAACAAAAAGAAATTCTGTAGCAGCCTTTGTGTTGGCTTTAATAAAAAAAAGAAAATTTAGTCACTGGAGTGGAATCTGGCGAAGCCCATAGATCAGGGATCACAATCTGATTACATTCCGTGTGGAAAAACAGAGAATAAGGGTTAGTTTTGTCAAGCTGAGGGAAATTATGAGAAATGATTCTTTTCTGACTGGCAATCGGTTTTTTTCTGGCTCCTCAGAGCACTCTTTAGAAACTTATATTAGATGATTAAAAAGCCATGGATGCACAGTTGAAAAGATGTAATGTTTTTCTAAAAGCTCCTTTTAGTCCACTAGCAAAGTGAAGGTGATAAGTTGAGTGACAAATATTGCAAAAAGAAATGGGAGGAATAGACAGCAGTCAGTGTAAACTCAGGGTAAGCTTTTGGAGCACAGAAAAATGGAACAGAGATCAGCAGGTAAGAACTTCAGAAAAGATACAATTGAGAATCAGTGTGAATGGTGATATGGATTTAAAACAACTATATTAGGAGAAAAAGAAATCTTAGTATACTAAATATACCTGTCATGAAGAAGAATGATAGCACAGCTAGTAATGAAGGAAAATAGTAGACTTTTCAATAACTAATAATAATAACGTTCTGTGTGGAAGGAAACAGAATAGCTCACATATTCATGAAGACACAAGATATGTTTATTATTCAAAAGGCACTGAAAAATAAGATGTTATTTCCAACTGCCAGCTATTTTTAAACTAGCTGGCCCAAGTAAGTATCAGCATAAAAGGGCTAGGCAGGGAGATGTGTGACTGATGCACCTACCTTCAGTACTGTTAACTCAGTGCTTAACAGAATTCCACACAGTAAATGTTCAGACCTGACCAGCAGCCTGTTGTGGGCAGCTGAGGAACACAGCTATTCTGACTTTGACCCCAAATATAAAAATTAATTAATAATGATCAGGCCAGTGAAGGTCACTCAACACAATTTGACTGCAACAAGACTTGGCAAAACAAACCTGACTTCATTCTTAAGTGAGTTTATTTCCTGTCTGATTGCTGTAATATATATATATGTAATACATGTAATGGATGTATTTTTATTTTTTATCACCATACACACATCCCAGCTGAGGAACTGGCACTTTACAATATCAATAACCTTACACTAAACTGTTTTAAGATCTCAAAGGGCACAAGAACCCATAAGGGCATCTCTTAATTGATTTTCACCTAAATTAGTGCCAAGTGATACTCTTCATAATTTCTATTTGTGTTCTAGAAATAAATATAAAATCATTCCTAATACTATTTGGCTTAAGCCTATATACAGGAATTTATCTAATGATGTCTACAGCAATGAGGGCAGAGCACCAACAAAGAATGCTCTCAACAGATCACAAGTTGAGTCCAGACCATAAATTGAGTCCAAATCGTTATAACAGAGACAAAAGAAATTCTGTGTATGTTGGAACATGGGGTGCAGGTCATGCAAAGAGACTAAGACCCTCTCTCCCAGCACAAGGCACTTCTAAAAGATTTAAGTATCTTAAGTGAGAAACTGAGTATTACTACAGAAGGTAACAATTCAGGTACCTATATTTTAAAGGATATTAAAACTATTTGGGATCACAAAATTATTGAAATGATTGAAAATTATTACATGAATTTAAATCAAATTAAATTTAATTTAAAATTATTAAAATTTCTCACAGTGAAAAACTAAGGAGTCTGTTTATGCTGTCAAAGAAAGGACAGGGAAATTACGAGTTGATCACCTTGCTGGACAAAGATGCAAAAGAATTCATTTTTAGCAAAGACCAGCACATAGAAAGGCAATGGTTGAATACTGAGGTCATCCACAGCCAGCTGAGAAATAAAGTACACTTCAAGAAATGACAGGCCTCAACCACTGGAGCAAGACATTAGAGGAATAATTTTGATAACCACAAGCCAGGATTAAGTGGGTTTCTGGAAGCTGTGCTTCAGTTAACCAGGAGTAACTGGTCTCTAGGCAAGGATAATGGGACCAATATTAAGCTTTTTCATGCAGATAATCAGGCTGCATGTTTAAAGGTTCCCCTCTAATCTTAAACACTAAAACCTGGCAAGACAAAAGATAAGTGTCACAAGGATAAATGCTGAAAATATTAGGAGACATTTAAAACATGTAAATTATAGATATAGAACTAGAGATGACACTGGGAATCACTCCACCTTTGGTAAATACCAGTATAATTTTGATTCTGAAAAGATCTTAAGCATGGTTATGATTTTATGTGTGTGGATAAGTCTTCAATGTTTCAATAGAATTTAAGCACCTGTTTAGCTCAATCGAAATTTTACCTGAATATCTAGGGCTGTGAAATGTCTCTTTTCAATATTAAAGTGCACCTTCTGCCCAGTTTATCATTTGTCACTGATTATAACTGATTTCCACAGTCTTTAAGGAAAGGGGAACCAGATTGAATCACATGTTTATAGTATTCTAAACCTCTCTGTAGCAAGGAAATTATTAAAATAGAGGTTTGTCTGAGCAGCCAAATAAGATTAATATAATGGTAAGAGATCACATTTGGAAAAGAGGGTTTGTGAATTTACTTGAATCTCCGTAGCATGAAAGAGCACAAGAAAACATGAAAAATCATACTTCATTTCATGATGTTTAAATATGCCCCACAGTATATTCAATGTACATTGTTGCAGAGACACAAATACTGTCTTTTTGTCTATATCAGGCACATTTGGTCTTTAATAAAAGAGTTTCTCCATCTTCATCTTCAGTTTCTATATATTGAAACTCATCCATAATGAAATATTCTTATTAATGGCAGGGAAGAGCACTGGGTCTACTCTGTTCTTCCAGAAACACATGGTAAAAATTTCAAAAGTTTCTCATTTTGGCCTCCAGAGGTCATGAAGACCTTTGCCTTAGAGTCCATGTGTGTAGAGGGAGGGTGGCTTGAAAAACCCCATTGATAGCTTCAGTGACTCATCAGACTTGTTATGGACCAGAATAAAAAGTGAGAAAGTCTATTCCAAAAATATACCATGTGGGAAAAAAAGAGAAAAGAAAAATGATAAAGGGGAAGGGGGGGGATGGGAAGGAAGAGGAGAAGGAGAAGGAGGAGAAGGAGGACAAGGACGACAGGGGGGGGAAGGAGGGGAAGGAGGGGAAGGGGAAGAAGAAGAACAAGAAGAACAAGAACAAGAAGAACAAGAAGAAGAAGAAGAAGAAGAAGAAGAAGAAGAAGAAGAAGAAGAAGAAGAAGAAGAAGAAGAAGAAGAAGAAGAAGAAGAAGAAGAAGAAGAAGAAGAAGAAGAAGAAGAAGAACAAGAACAAGAACAAGAACAAGGAGGGGAGAAAAAGAAACCTAACCAATTAATTAAAATCTTTTAAATCTGTGTTAAATATTTCCTCAGTTATTTTATTTCCAGAGTGTTCCCCAAAGGTGTGTAGGGAATGCTCATCTGTTGCCTGGCACAACACAGGGCAATTTTTGACCACATGGGAATCAAACAGAGAACTCAAGCAGCCAGACAGAAAAGTCCAGATGTCTTGTAGGCCATCATTTCAATCATTTGGAAACAAAATGCCGGGCTGTGCAAGTCAGATAATTCCTCTGCCCCAGTGCAGTGACAGAGGAGAAGATGTGAGTGCACCTGTACCTGCAGAACCTTGTAGGTGGCCACATTGCTCCTGCCACTTCCCCCCTGACAAAGTTGACATAGGAAGCTGGGTTGTGCTGGAGAGGCTGGGGGATGCTGAAGCCCCTCCCCTGCAGTGGGAAAGACAGATTTTGGCAATAGGTTGTTAAGTCAAAGTCTGGAATCAATAATTACTGGACTCAATTTCTTAGCAGTTCTGTTTGTGAAGTTAATATGTGTGTAAAGTACCAATTTGCCTCTGAGAATTGCCTCAATCTCTTTGGAAATTTGGCAGAATATACTCAGAAAGTACATTACATTTATTCTTAATTAAGAAATTCCAAGGAAGTATTTAACCTGTGATCTCAAAATGAAATGTGAAGGTAGTTAATGAGAATGGAAATCTAGTCTGTATCTGTAGAGAAATCAGTAAAGTTTTTTATGTAAAAGATCCAGTAGAATGTATCTATACCGTATGGAAATCTTTGAGGGACCATGTCAAATGAAATCCAGGCTATTAGGATACTTATAAATGCAGTATCTTTGTTTCAATGTTCCTAGCAGTGTCATTCCTCATTTCGTTACTTAAATTCTTTCTACATAATCTCTAGATATCATTCACAAACTGCCTCATACTTCAGCCCTACTAAAAATATCATTCCAAGGGTGTCCCTAGTTCACGTTACCTCTTCATGCAGACATATTTTTCAATATAACAAAATGAAAGGAGTGCTGAAAAAAGTCTCCAAATGTGTGATATAATAATGTACAGCAAGGATAATTGCTGGAACTGGAGAGACACTTGCAGGAAACTAGAGTGTCCTGGAGAAAGTACTTCCATTTTTGTACAAGTTTCTGCACTTCTACCATCCTATGGTTTCTACTGCTTCGTAATAACATGCCTAAGACTTTTTAGCAGGTTTTGAAAAAAAAATGGGCATGATTTCTAGAATAACAGTAGCTATTAAAAGGTTGCAGGATGTAAAGTAGCGTGATATTACCTTGAGATGATTACATCTCTCTCTTTCAACATATTTGTCAGCTTCAGTTTTTCTTTTCATTTCAAATTTCTGCCATTTAATTATCAGGGAGACTGTCACAAAATGGAGAAAACTCCAGGTTTATGCAAACCACTGGATTCCTTGTGTACATGAGAGGTAAAAGTCAGGGCTGTTTAGATGGAAAGAAATCTCAATAACCTAGAGGCAACCATGTCTGATACTTTCATGATGGTGCATTTGTCCTTGTCAAATCTATGAGAACACATTAGCATACTTCAATTTAGATGAAGGGTTTTCTTGGTTGCTTTTACAGACAATTTGGTCTGTTTTCAAATTCAAAAGTGCTTTAAATGTCTTGTGTTGAGGTCTTGTGATCCACATTTATATGGTTTAGTGGTGGACTGGGCAGTGCTGGTTTAACAGTTGGACTTGATGGTCTTAAAAGAGTTTTCCAACCTAAATGACTCTATGGTTCTATGATCAGCAATATCAATAAGGACATCCTGGGTAATTTTTCTTTGGCTTGTGTGATATTCAGCAACACAAAGAAAAGCAAGCATAAACACAAGACACTATATTTTCTCTCTAAAAAAATGGCAGCATATGTTATGTTTTAGCTTGTTCCTTTCCCTACTTTTCAGTATTTGGAATATTTTACTTGCTTTCTCTTTAAGAAAATTATGTGAGGAACTAATGCCAGATAAATGGCTCAGAGTACGTGCTCCTCTTAGGAAAAACGTAGAACAGAGATGTGGAAAAGCCTGGAAAACTTGCAGTTCACCTTATTATCACAGTAATGGCCCTCAATCTGCATGTCCAGGGCAATAGAACACAATGGCAGCCAGGGAAACCCACTGAAATATTTGAGAAGTGGAACTTGATTTCGTACTCTGTCAGTGATACGGTAGCATTCTCTCCTATAGATCAGTAACAAAACCAAAATTAACTGCTCCAGGTACAGATGCAGTGGTGATGCAATTTTTTAAGCTCTGTGCATATCCAGTATATTTGATATGAAACTGAAATTTCTCATTTGCATGTTGTTATGCTTTTGTAAAAGACTTGAGTGTTTGGTGGCCACAGAAGATGAAACCTATACCTCTCTGCAGAATTAATGCATGTGGAATATATAATCACTCTAATAATCTGGGAAATGTTGAGACCTATGGTATTAATATATGCTAAAAGGGGTAATTCCACCAGAATTCAGATGAGTCACTTTCTTGGGGAAACACAAAGAAACTTTCTTTGTCTGAAGTTTTTTCCTCACATTCAATTTAATCTGTGATCAAGCAGAGAATGTGTAATAAGCTGCCTTTGGTGTTCTGCACCACGCTTACTGTACATGCTTATTGGCTTTAGGAGATGTGCCAGAGCAGCTATCAGAGTGCCTATCTTGTTATGTCATCCCTAAAATGCTCTTGTACAACACACTCTTGTCCCCGATAACTTCTGTAATGTTTGGGTTAATAAAAATTTATTAACTGAATATAATCTCCCAGCTACTTAAGAAGGTGACCTGCAAATAAAGCTTTGTGTAGTTCTATTGCTAAGTGTCTGGTATTTTTCAAAAATGCTAAAATGAAATTAAAAAGTAACTTACATTCCTAAAGGGAACACTATGCATAAATGACATCCCTCTGGAACTTATCATAGATAAGATTTAAAACATTCCGAGGAATTCTGTATATTCTTCATTTAAAATCTTGGTATCTTTTCTTGGAGATTTTACTGACAAGCACAAAAAATACATGGACATTAGAATTGGGAAGGTGTATTTCATGAACAATAAAGCCCATCAGCACAAGTTACTGCCATATCCTGGGCTGAGAGTTTAAGAACTCAGTAAAATACTCTGACAGGTTAAATAAGTGGTAATGGCATCATTATAGCTGTGATAGTCCAAGGATGCAAGCGAGGAAAATGTGCAGAGAGCAGTACAGGCATTACCACAGCCCTTGGAAAAAGCATTTTAATTTCTCACCTCAGAGGAACGTCCTCCCTGCAAGGAGGTCCCTTTCACCAGCAAGGTGGGGCCACAAGTGCTCTGCAAAGAGCACTCACAGCAGCACCCAAGGGCCTGGCTCTGCACCCCTGGCTTTTTGCTGACCTGTGCTTGATGGCTGGTTTGTGGAGGTAATTGTGCCAGCCCATGGGAGTTGCTAATTGCTTCGTTATTGCTGCTCATTTTCATTGTGGCGTCTAGAGGGATGGTGCTGGTGTAAGAGGAAAGAATGGTGATTAATGGCTTTATGTTGAAGTCAAAGAGTGAAACCAGACTTTCAGTCCTCACAATTGTGAGGCCACCTATATGCTCTAGGAATCCAGCAGTTACTAATTACTTGAACAACACAATTAAGTTAAACTTAGAAGAAATGTTCTCCACCCTACTTAGTTGAAAGAGCTCTCCTGATCAGACTGAAAGGAGATCATTAGTGCTGGAAAGCCTGACCAATATCACTTCTGTTTACAAACCTTTTTAACCTGTTTTATAGTTATGTTAAAACAATTCTTTATTATGTGTTTGTGAATTTGGCTTGTTTTGCTAGGACTCATGTTTCTTCCTGAAGATTTCCGCACTCACAGAATTACATACTCCAAAACATAGAGAAAATAACCAAGACAATGAAGAGTTTGTTTAAACTACCACATCAAAGAAGTATGTAGCTAAGGCCTCTTAAAGGAAGACATTGATAAAATCCGTTCAGCAAGTACAAAACAGTAACTCCATCACCGTGATCAAAGCGTTCTCGTGAAGCCCATGATCAACTGAACACAATACTGGGAAATAAGAACCCATTTCTTGGAAATAAAGTCACTTTTAAAAGGAGAAAATTCATTGCTTGTGTACTTGTAAATGAATGATGCCTTTTCAGGTGCTTGCAGAGCATTCATCTCTAGAAGGGGTAATGTAATTAAAGTTAACCTGTGACCAAAAGCTCAAAATGTACTTTTGGATGGAAACATAGAACAGTCATCAGCAATGTACAATATATTGAACTGGATAACAGCATTTGCTTCAAAGCTCAAGGACACCTCAGCATCTATAATTAGAAGGGCTCTGAAAGGGCACAGACAGATTCTTTCAATTGAGGTAGGTGACACTTCTTTTAAAACAGCCCCACAACATGAAAGTCTGACTTCCTCTTAACCTTTTAAGGAAAGTAAGTGACAGACGAGTACAGTCAGCTCTGCTTTTGACTTTATCATTTCAAAGCAGATATACCTCAGTAAAAAGTCAAATGGTGCAGCCAGTAGATATATTTGCCTTTTAAACTGTAATTCTGAAGTCTACTGCTGACTGAAGGAGGTTTCCAACATTAATTTATTAAGGTGTCTGAGTTTTTATAATCTTTCTGGAATTATGTTCTCTCCATTCTTGAGTGTGACAATAAAGATTTATTCTTTTCCCCCTGCCCCCAAAAAATCCCTGAGATATAATCTCCTCATATCATAAAACTGAGGGACTATGAGAGAAGCTAATCTTGACCTTGGAGAAGGCATCTTACTAAAGGAAACACTTATTTACTCAGAGGAGAGCCCAAGAGAGGCTTTGTTTCCTTTCTAAACACTAAAGGGTGAGTGATAAACATCAAGTTTTGAATGCTATGCATAACAAGCAGTATTGGAATGTCATATATTTTTCTCCTTTCCTTAAGTATTTTAAGCTTCTCCTGCATCTGGATAATTGATATTCTCAAGGCACCCTGTATGATTCAGATACTGAAGTATCCATGAGTCTGTAATGGGAACTGCATCTTCATGCAATAGAGTGAAATAGCATGACTTCAAAAAGTTCATTATTTTGATTATTGAAGTATCATCCCACTATTATCTTCAGTACAGCTACTGTTGTACAAGAAATAGATTTATTTGCTCTAAAGGGCATATTATGCTATCAGGTTAATCTGAACTAAGTTCCTGCAAAACCACAAAGTGAAATCCTACCTCACTTTCTGGAGGCAAACTGATTTTAAAGCATAAAATAGATAAAGCTGTTTTAATATTAAACTATTGCTATGCTTTTATTAATTTAACTGATACAAAGAACTTAATATAATAATTTGTGTTGACTTTATATATTAGTCCTGTTTGAATCTTGTACATTGTGCTGCAGCATACTGATGGGACACAGGCAGCTCTGGCTAGCATCCAGGAGCCTGCAGTCTTCAGAAAATGTTTTTCTTAGTATGAATCAATATGAAGCAGATTCTGCCTAGAATGGTAGAATCTCTAAAGGGGCAGTGTTGTATTCCCAATGGTCCGAGCTTGTGTGCAAAGCAAAGCTTCTGGGGAAGCAGCAAAACCAGTCCTTGGGCAAAGCAGGCAGGCTTTTGGCACAACAGCCCTTCCTTTGGGAACGCTGGCTCCTCTTCAAGTCTGAAATAGAAGCCACAACCCAGCTGCTATTTAGAGGTTGAGAGCAATTGCTCTGAATTTAGTTTAATTCCATCCATCAATTAGTCAAATCTGAAAGGAAACACAATTGGTATCTGGGGAACGGAGCAGGATTTTAGCAAGGAAAGAAGCGATAAGGTCACTGTCTCCTATGGGACAGAGAAAGAGAAAGACCAGTGATTACCACCTGTGGAACATGCAGATGCAGACTGAAATAAATTAAATTCTAGCAATTATCAGAGCATGCTAATATTAAACTGTACCAAATAGAAATCACTTGAATCAGCATATGATTAGCAAACAAGCTATTTATTTGTGTAATGCAAGAAGCTGGTTCTGTGATTCTATGGGGGTGGCTAAATCTCTCCATTCTTTTCCAACCAGTTGTAGACACAGATGGAATTAGCCTTCATTATCCAAGATATTAGAAATAATTTCTTTTCATCTGCACTCGTGTGGTAGGGACAACACTTAACTATCCTTATCAGCCAGAAATCCATCTGGGTTTCAACTACATCCGTACAAGTGTCTGCCCAGCTGTTAGGGTGATGCAAAGAGGTGCTGGCTGGGGTTTGCTTCCTTGGTGCCAGACAGTGAGAAGGAAGCCCCCAGTCTCAGTCAGATCAGCCCAGATCCAGGGTGGCTCGTGTGGCACTTACTGCCCTGTTCAGAGTTGTAAATGATGGTCTGCAGGTGAGATGCAGAACACATGGTCCCTCTGAAGACCCTAAAATAAGGATAACAATCCCTGACCAGTCCTTTGACTCTGTCACAGAGTGGACATGTGCTGGTAACATACCATGCAGCTGGAGAAAAATCTGTCAGACTTCAGCTTACACCATCTTGAGATATTTCTGAACACAGACCTCCTGCATTAGGCTGAGATTCACTACAACAGCAATACAAAGGCTGGACGATTTTACAAACCAGTCTGAAATTATTTTGCAGTAATGAACTGCGTAGGAAAAAAGGTAACAATGTGAAATGAGTTTTTTGTTCCAAGAAAGCAAAAGTAAGGTAATGATAAAACCACTGTTCAGTTTTGCACACAGGTCTTTTTTCACTCACAGACAAGAACATTCCTTAGAGCAGGAAATTATAACGAGAAAATAAAAAAACACACTAGGCTAGATTTAAAAGTAAGTTTTAATTGCAGAAATATCATTTTTAATTGTAGAAATAGCCTGAACTCTGAGGACAAGTAATATGATCTATCTTTTGCTCAAAGTAATTAGTTAAATTCAAAAAGAGAGGTGATTAAAAGCACATGTGAATTAGTCGTTAGACTCTCTAAGAACATTCCTTGCCTGTGCTGCAAAGGAACAAAGCATTTTTATGGGAGTAAAATAACACCAAGTCTCAAGATGTCACGTGAACAGAACTTTAACAGTTTGGATGACTCCTGGTTCAACAAGAAAATTGGCCAGGGTCATTACAGGTGAGGTAATGACCAAAAATATTAGACAGGAGAAAGAGATCATCCCTTGCCAGTGATTTATACAACTATTTGTTAGCAGACTGAATTCATTGGGGGGGTTTTTTCTTCATCCTGGAAAGGTTGTAAACAATTCCAATGTACATACAACCTTGACAAATTTATTCTGAAAGTCAATGGGCTTAACAAGCTAACTGTGGCATCAGGTCATATCCCTAACCATGTCAGAGTTCACTTTCTGCAGCATCTTCCATTATCCATCTGTCAAAAGAGTAGGAGCCCTAAGCTTCTTGAGAGACATATACAAAACTCTCACTTTCACCAGTGGTAGCAAGAAGCAATGGAAGAACTTTCTCTGGATCCTCCCTGGGCACTTCACTACCTTACTTTGCCTTAACACTGTGCTAAGAAAGGGCCAAGACACAGAGGAACATGCTTGTTTAAAAATGGTTAAAGAAACTGCACCTGAGGATGTTTTTCCAGAGACTGACCATCAATCAGAACTTGTCCCACCACTGGCGATGTTGAAAGGTCAGAGAAGGACTAACAATGTTTCCACCATCATCATCCTGGGACCTCATCCAGGAAATGGTCCATGGGCAGGAACAGAGGCCAGGATGCTCTGACCTCCAACCTCTGTATCATCCAGGCAGGCTCTGTTCCAGGAGCAGAGGTCAGGCAAAAACAACTTCTTGCTGCTGAAGGGAGTCTTGCCAGGAATTTCAGCAGCAGCTTTCAAGATGGTTGCCAATAAACAAGTCTGAATACCAATGATTTCCAGGGCCAGTGACTCACTCCAAGCCCTGGGCATCCTGGTGTGAAGAGCTGTGGCACCAGCCCCAGGAAACCAGTGCCTGCCTGGGGCACTGCGGGCTTGGGTTGTATTTATGCAGCAGCTGAAATCACTGTGCTGGGGATATCCACACCATTTGTTCTGGTTGACTTGTTAAAGCAATTTTCTGCTTCTAACAACACTCCTGAGTGGTCACGAGAACCATGTGCCACCATGCAGCACCTTGGCCAGGAAGCCACGCTGGTGACTCCCCTAGACATGTGGCCGACAGACGGAGATCCCTGCTGTTCTGTCACTGCACATGCGGGAGGAAGGGAATGTCTCCCTGGCCTCCCTCCTCTTCTCCTGCCAGCCCCTTTTATCCAAGTAAATCTGAATTTGAAGAGGCAGTTGGGTCCCAACCCTCTGTCTGTTGGGTCCTGCTGAGATGCACCTCTATCCTCCCCAGACCCTACAGATCCTGATGTGGTCTCCAGAGATACAGACCTGTTACCATGAGCTCTCCTGGAAGAGGGTATGAATAATATTTCCCTACAGGCAACACACCCTGAATTTTAGCCCTCTGCTTGTCTTTAGCAGAGAAGCACTGGCCAAGAGAAGCACAAACCACTTAAATGTTACTTATTCTTCCTAAATTCATTCTTGGGAACAGCTGAGGAATTATGGTTGAAATATTTCAAAAAACCCTACCTAAGGCAGAGGCAAGCGTGGCAAATTTCAGCTTGAGCAGTTCTGTGTAGTGATAAAGCAATGAAAATAGAGCTAATGGCAAATACTAAGCAGCCTTAGCCACAGGCAGTTTTACTAGCTCCAGCAGGAATGTGTGGTGTTTTTCCCATAAATACTGCATTGAAGTGCTGTATCTCTCACTCTGCTTCTGTTCAGCCAGCAGCAAAACCCTAAGCAAACTTCTCTGTATGCACAACCCTAATTGAAAACAAAGTAAATTAAATGAATTCTAAGCAGTGCCAATAATAGCTACTAGTTATTTTGCAGTAAAAATACCAATATTTTATCAGTTTTTAATAACTGTGTTTTCCTGCTGTTTGCAACGACAAGAAATTTCTTCCAGTAACAACACAGTTCTTCCCATGAAATTATTCAGCAGGCCTCAAATGAGCAATATATTAAAAACATGCTAAACAAAATTACTGAAATGTAATTGTGCTGCAAAGAAACAGATATAAAGGAGGGTCTATTTCAATTTCCATTTGGTGACTTTGCCTTAATCTCATTTCCAGTGAAACTCTTTTGCAAGATTCCATTCAATAACTTTCATCATCACTGAAAAATGGAAAGGAAGATATAGTGCTGGATAGCATGAAATAATTTCTAGGGAATATATTACACACATTTATCTTCCTTTATGCTTTTTAATTTATAAAAATAGTTTGTAATTTTTTTTACACCTCTTCATTAGCTGAAAAAAAATATTTAAACCATTTATACCATTGCTTTGCATGTCTGAATGCAATTATCCTGAATGTGCAATTAGACTTCTCAGGTAAATTATGATGATATAAGTTTATCTAGAATAGTTATATTCAAATATTTCTTGAAAAGCTAAAGTTCTACTTAAAAAATGAAAGGTTGGTTCTTCAGCTGGCCTATATTCTCACTCCAGTGTCTGGATTCGTGGCACACTTCTTGTGGCCTTACATTTTATGAGATCCGTCAACCAAACAAGAGTTAACAACATTTTCCTCATGCAGCTATTCAGGAACAAAGTTCTTAGGTTTCATTTGCAATGAAAGCAAAGAAAGCAGTGCTACTGTTGAGCCTGCACTGATGTGTTCCCAGCTGGGGCCACTGAGCCCCTTGCTCAGGGCTCTCCCTTTGCACAACACCAGAGGAGCTCACAGCATAGGGTAGGCTTTCAGTGCTTAGTCTGGGTGAGGAAGAGGGCTTTCTTCTTCAGTGATTCAGGAGTTTGTAAAATGTTAGAATCACCATCCTAGGGGTTATTCAAATCTGTCTTTAACACTGTAGTGAAACACTTTGGTTGCTGCTGAACAGAAATACTGAAAAAAAAAATCAAGAGTGTTGAAAGGTTTTGCGGTGACAAAGAATTTCCAGAGATTTCAGAGAACTTTAAAGAAAGAACAAATTATTTCTGGTTTATTGAATATTCCTCAGATACTAGTTAAATATCAATTCAGCCCCAAACTGACTGTCTCCTTCATGGTACCCTGCCTTATTCAGAGGCCAAATGATCTTATTGTTGAGGCTGGTGAGTCCACATCACACGAGAGAATGGAGACTTATGCAACTCCCATGTGGTAACATGCTGATGGAGAAACAGCTTTTGTGCCAAAATCATTCTTACAGAACTTGCCCATCCAATTCTAATTAGAAGTTGGAAAATTTTAATGAAAGAAAACCATGAATATTTTAAAGACAATAGCCTGCTGGTAAAGTATTTAAATTCAGCTCTTCTGCTTCTCTCTTTCTGCCTACCATCCATCCTTTGCCAGTGCCTCTCTTGGGGGACTCAGAGATGCACAAATTCTAGTCTCTCCTCCAAGCACTGGCTCTGAGTTCCTCCCAGCCAGCTGCGGTCCACAGACTTGCTAGGGAGAAAAGCTCCTTCTTGCAGAACAGTATTTGTGAGGTCTTGCCAGAACAACCGGGCTTATCCCTCACCACTCCATAGTCACTGGCACGGATTTCTAGTGAGTCATTGCTGCCAAAATAATCTGAAATGGTAGCTTACATCTAGAGCTATACAAAATATTTTCACTTCAGTGACAATGCCCCTAATTTTGTTGGTCATTTCCATGGTAAACACTGTGCAGCATGGCCAGAGTTTGCAGTCATGATCAAATGTTGTTTTCATGGGCAATACGAAAGTGAAAGGCTGAAACTCTAAGTACACAGGCATGTTGGACAGCTCAAGGCACAGGTAACAGCTAGGGAGATTTATTCACTTGGCTCCATATAGTAGGCACCTAACTTCCATACGAATTACAGAAGTTAGGTACTTAGCCTGCTTGGCTGTTTTGATACAGACTCATCAAAGTGTGCCTACACTGGCAGGTCTCTAGATACCTTTGAAACCTACTCCACTAAAGCATAAATCCCTTACAGCCACTTGAACTTTGTTTGTGCTACGACTACCTCCTGAAGGATATGTAGGCATCTGTCTGCCCCCTCACCCCTTGAAAGCCGCGTGGAATTATACAGGTCTCATTCTGTAGCCTTGAGAGTCTGGGCACTTGCACACAAATCAGATCAGAAATTGGAGCCTCTATATTAAACTATATCTGGATTTTTTCAGTTAAAGAAAGCAGACTACAGAAATTACTCTGCTATTCTGACATACTGGCAGAAAATTAGCTTGAATGCACAGCAGTATATAGTTATAAATAAAAGCCAAGAAAGAATGAAGATTGCAGTAAACACCAAAGTGATCGTGAGCAGTAACAGTGAGCTTCTTTAGGCTTTTTTAACCACATTTTCCCATTCTAGCTTCCATTTGTTAATTTAAAACAAGTGGGTATTTTCCCCACTTGAGTGGTTTTTTAGCTGTAATGGTCACCAGGGTTATCAAGAAGACAATTTAAATGTTAGGAATGCACAAAATATATTTTTAGTGGTTCATTCTGGAATATACTCAAAACTCCTGAAGCCTGTGAATAACAAAGCTGGTTAAGGAAACCTCTCTGCTCAGTCATATGTATTTCATAGGCTTTTTCATCTGGATGGTTAAGACTGTAATAGTTAGGGCATATTCCTGAGAGATGGAAATCTGCATCTGGCCCTTAAACTGGCTATATGTTTTACACCAAAGAGTCATTGTGGGTTGCAAACAAGAGGAGCTATAATCCTGGGAATGGGCCTAGGACTCTCTCCTCCTCAGTTAGTACTCGTACCAGGCAGTTGCCTACAGAGTGGAGAATTTATTACTTCTGCCTTCTTCAGCTGTGCCTAATTTCCATTCAGTGTAGTTTAAAGTTTAAAGAGGAGAGTGTTATACATATATCTGGGGAATAAGGTTTTTGACTCAGGTTCCTAAAATATAGGGAGCCAGGATTTTTCTCCACTGGCCTCCAAAAAGTGCTCAGCTGTCCCTCTGTTTAAACTTGACAACCTGAATATTTCCTTTAGGAGAACTCCTTCACAAGACATCTGTACTTAAGGTATGAGATTTACCTACATCCCTTTTAAGATTTAGCCTTAGCTGGTGGTCCTAACCCTCGTGCAGACCCTGCTGGCAGTGCTTTCCTCTCCTCCTCCTCCCCTGCCTGCCTCCAGCTCTGCCCCACAGCCATCCACACCAGTGTTCTCGGGCAGCACAGGCAGCAGCAGGACTTCCAGAGGGGGAAACAAGCCAGCTCAAATCATCCCCACCGTGGGTATTCCCTGTTAGATTCCTTGCAGCTCTCCAAACTCATCCCTGATTGCTGTCTTTGCTTTTATTTTTTGTTAACAAAAACCATTAAGCTGGGAACACTGAAATCCCCACTGAGCCTTTTCCTTTTCCAGAACTGCCATATACAGCCTGGCACAGCTGTAATGAGAGTCTCAGAAACACAAAATCAAAGCCAGTGTAGTAAATTCCCACTGGAAATGATCACTGACATCTATAAAGTTTAACATTATCCTCTGTCTAATATAAAATTCCCTGGCAGAAATGATGCAAAGTTGCCTTCACTGAATGTATTAGTGGAGATGGGGGATAACTCTTGCTAATAAATAGACTGTAAATACTCCATAGGCTTCCTGCATCTGAAATGAACAAAGGAAATGGAAAATTAAAGGAAAAGAAAGAGGAAAGGAAAATGGAGGAAAAGAGGAAGGAAAAAAGTGTTTTCCTGTTTCATTCAGGTTTCTGGGTTTTGGGGTTTTTTTCCTCTCTCAAGGCAAAGTAGGAACTGTACAGTTACAAAATAATTTTCCATGCATCTTGCTAGAGGTGGCTTCAGATGAACTCTAACTTTTAGACCCAGCTGAGGGTTCATGCAGGCAAGACCTTCAAGCTATGTGGGTTCAATAGTTGCCCTTTTGGCTTTCATGTGATCATGGCCAAGTCACTTAATTCTGTGTTTCAATCTTGCTTTTGCTCTGGTAGTGATAACTAAGGCCAATTGGTTTTTGCAACTATGCTTATTCATAGCAAAATCTGAAGATTGCTCAATAATTATTATTTTCCTGTTTGTTTTGCTTTTGGAGGCGATAGAGATAAGGCAGAATTTTCCACCAGGAAAAAATCCAACACACAGACTCAGAGCAGATGACATTAACCAATCTGCCAGTAAAGCTTAGACTCAATTTATGGGAACAGCAGTCCCTCGAGACTCCCATGGGCCCTGTTTGCCCAGCAGTGAACACCTCTGCAGACACAGCGTGTGGGTCACAGTCTGAGGAGCTGGGATTCACAGCAGTGGCCTGAGCACAGGCAGAAGCTCCAGGGAACTGAGGCCAGCGAAGGGATTTACGTGACCATTTTCATTGCAGGTGCAAAGATGAAATTTTCCGAATTCACATAATTTTAGTGTCTTCAGAATTTGTCATGCTGATTTGATTTTCTTGCCCAAACATAAGGGAACACAGAAACATATAACTTCCACAGAAAAGAAAATATTTTTTTCTTTTTCTTTTAATTTTCTCTTATATAATTTATTTCCTCTCTCCTTGTCCTACACCTGCAATACTAAGCTTTCTAAGGAATATCCTAATCCTGCATGCTATAGCATAGCAATGCTTTCATCTTGGCTGGAGCTTAGAGAAGTGATGCCAAAAAAAAAAAAAAAAAAAGGAATTACCCAAGTTTTGAGTTTATCTCAAAAGAGAGAACAAGAGACATTAAACTTAAGAAAATCCAGGTGTATGGAACAAGCATATCCTGCCTTAATTGAAACTCAGAAACATTCTAATTGCTAGAAAATGCTAATAAGCAAAACCACTGGTTCCTTAAGTGAACATTTTACTAAATCACAGGCATTTAATTTCTTCTTGTGCATTTCAATAGCATGCATTGCCTGAAAATAATGCACTAACAGAAAAATGAAGATTCTGTTTACCAGAAAAAGATTTGTTGTGACAATTAGAGTTTCTTCAAAATGATATTTTAAAATACTATCCATCAGCTAAGCTCAGAGAAAGCACATAATTTGCCACTAATTTGCCTCTAGCTTGAAAGAGAGGGCACATTTCAGTGAAGTGTCTTGAGTACCCTTAGCAAGGGAATTTAAAGGAGCTCCTCATATGACTAAGGGGATGGAAAGATCTGGCACTTTGGAAATCCCAGCCATGCAATAGCCTTATATTTCTAATGAGAGCAACTTCATTAGCGCATTTTTAAAAGAACTTTAAGTGATTAACTGATAATTAACCAGTGGAATTGATTTTGATTTCAGACCACCAGCCCACACATTGTTAGGGTCATTTGACTCAGGGACAGAAAACATCTCTGCAATTCGGAAAAGTGGACTTGTGGATCAGAATTAAGACATTTTCCTTAGAATTACTCTGGAAGGTTTATATTAGTTATCTATGTTTGATACTATCTCCATTTTATTCCTCTGACTGGAGAATTGGAATACTCCTGGTCTTTCCACTCAAACACCAGACTGGCCCTTGAGGTAAACTAAATTCCCAGTTGGCCCATGAATTTTCTCAGGACAAATCATTCATGCTAAAGGACACCCTCATTTCTTATTTTTCTTTCCTACTGAAGAAGCTGTGGCAGTAACCCTCCCCCCTGCAGCCAGTTAGCCTGGGGAGCTGTTCAGACACTGCACTGAGACACCCCCATTTCGTTAATGCTGAGCATCCAGTATTCACCCAGTGGACTTTCCAAGGAGTGCAGTGCAGGTGTGAGTTGGCATCCACTGTTTGCTAACCAGTCTTCCCTCTCCTCTGCCCACAAAACCGTGACTGCGCTGGCCCTGCCTTATTAAGAAAATGGGGTTATTAATGTATAGGGAAATGTACGCCCCAAGAACATTGGTACAGACAACATGAATGCTGACAGCTTAAAGGGACAACCTTCTGAGGAATCAAGTCTGTGTTTGGGATGGGACTGGAGGCCCACAGAAATGAATGGACCAAATAGCTTCAAAAAAAAAAAAGCACGTTTTTCACCTCATTGGTCACATTCAGTGCTTCAATGAATTTTCCAAATTCATTGAAGATACAGAAACTGTTACACATTATTCCCTATAAATGGAAGTTCACCTCTTAATCTTTTTACAAACCTAATACAAGTAACAGCTTTGGTGAAGCTACACCAACAACTGGGGAAAAAACCCCATAAGGATAGGTCCTTTGCTTTAGCAGAAAATGGGTGATAAATATAGCCTTGTGAATTGTGTAAGCCAGCCCAGTAAAAGTTTTACTGTGCAAAAGACTGGTAAAAGTCTAGCAAAAGCAAAGGAAAAATAAATGTGAAACAGTACAGACATCTCGACTGTGCAAGGCTTATAGCACAGTATATATAGCTTATAACTTACATTTCGGCAATATAAAAATATATTTAATGAAATCTACAGACCACTGTTTTAGGAAGGAATTCTGTATTTCTTCTGACTCTACTCTCCAGCTGAGTATTTTGCTTCCACAGGTCACTTCCACACACAAGAAGCAATTACTTTTTTACAACCTTTACCCAAATTATTTTCCATCCATTATAATTATAAAATAAATTAAACTTCTCTCTTTTAGATTTACAGAAGTGTTTTTACATCTCCTGAATAGGAATTGATCCCATTCATGATGACAGGCTGCTTCAAGGACACTGATACATGTGACATTCACAGGGACCATCCCCATTTCCTGGGAAGGCTGGCATAATTTCCTCAGTCATCCTCATTTTCCCTTTACCATTTCCCCACGCTTTCTCAAAAATGGGGGTGTCTCAAACACCTTGCTGAAAGACAAATCTTGTGGATCTAGATTTATCCTTACTTTCTGTAAACAGTCATTCCCACCTGCTGTGTTTGCTGTTCTGCTGGACGACGCCATCTCACAGCAGGCCCCAAAGTACTTCAGCTCCATTAGATGAACTTCAGTCATGCACAGGATCTGGGAACGAAATACTTCCTGAAATCTGTCTTACTCCTTCACAACAAAGAAAAACAAAATAAAACAAAAAACAAAACAACAACAAAAAAACCCAAAACACTCAAACCCACAAGAGAGAACCACAGTGCCTGAGCATCTACTTGCACAGCCCTGTCATCAGCTGCTTTAAGGCAGTGCCATTCACCTACGATAACTCCACATCCATCAGGCGAATTTGGCTGCCCAAACATTTCTCTGCATGATTTTGAATATTTCATCCACATTATAAGCAAAACTCTTTCTTTTAATATTGACCTTTGTAATTTGACTTCTGTTCACTGGAAGCTCAAAACTGCTCCTTAGTTCAGGTAGGGAATTGCTTTTTCAAAGCAACACCCTGAGGCACACCAAAATAACAAGGAAATTCAGCTGGCACGCTCCTCTCAGCACTCCTTGCTTGCCAACAGGAGTCAACAAAGTGCTGCTGCCAGGAGGCCACATGGGATGAGCCACCTCTAGCAGAAATGCCCAAATTTATGGTAGTGCTGGTGCCCATGGACTGCAAAGCTTTTCTGTATGTCCTCAAGCACCCGGAGTTTTGTCCCATCCCTGGCAGTGTTCCAGGATGGGCTGGATGTGGCTCTGAGCAACCTGGTCTAGTGGAATGTGTCCCTGCACGTGGCAGTGGGGTTGGAACTCCATGGTTTTTAAGGTGCCCTCCACCCCAAATCACTCTGTGCTTCTGTGATTATCTGAAGGCTGTAGGTCCATATGACATTATCAGAGCCTTGTGCTGCTCTTCTTCCCACAGGTGACCCAAGTCAGCAAGGAGCCCACAATTCCAAAGCATCAAGGTAGCAGGCTCTTGTATTTGGCAAAGCAGGAATAATTTTGCTTACCCACCCTGACAGACAGTGCCATGAACCTGCCTGGAGAATCCTTTTATTATGCCTGACCCACAAAGATATAACAGGTGAGAATTTTTCCAAGAGATTAATGTCACAAAAAGAATATATTCTTGGGCAATATGTGATGGAAATTAAATCACAGAAGTTTTATTAATTCTCATTCTATCTAGAAAAAAAGCCCAAATATAAACAGGAAAAAAAAAAAAAAAACACAGAAAAAAATTCTTAAACAAATAATTTAATAAATAGAAAATATTATATTTGTGCTTAGCAAACACCCAAACACTGAGGAGTAGGTATATTTTACATACAGACCAGGAACCTTATCTCTGTTTAGGGTCCAGAAAGGATCTAACTTCACACTGCTGATGAAAGGGTGAAAGAATCTGAGGATAAAACGAACATATATAAAGTGAGAAATGAGATTTCTATGTGAAAGTCAAAGCCAGAGTCTTGCCCTTTCAAGCAAATTGCATTTGTGTAAAAAAAGTACATCTGAACACTTAGCTCACACAGAATTCAGTAGGTTTCTACACATATATATGGGGACCTGCTTACATAAACTCCAGTGAGGAACATGAACACAGAATAATAAGAATAATAGATTTCTATTCTTAGTATTGAATCACTAATAATGAAGGAAATCAGTGCAGTGCAATTTCTTTTTCAAATACAACTCAGTGGTGTCAACAAACACCATTCCAAACTCATCACGATTTTTTCTGCCCAAGGCTGTGTGGGGAGAGGCAACATCTATTATCATTCCATGTACAATTCTTAAAAACCACACTGTAATTGAATGATTCAGAAATACTGAGTCTCGGAGCAGTTATTTTTCCCAGTACTCCAGAGTAATGCTTCAAAATCCCAACACAATATCTCCATAAAAATGTAGGGGTCCCATTATATATGGCATCAGTAAAAGTATATGGTCTTAACAGTCTCTGTGCTCTCCAACAGGAGCTTTCCTGATTTATTTGCCCTGGAAGTTGTCTCCGCTTCCAGTAGACTCCCCTTGTCCGGCACACGGTTCCCAGGTAGCATTAAAGCAGCAAACATCAGGAAACTACTCCTACTGCTTCCCCATCCTCTGCTTAGCCTCCCAATACCATGCAAGCAGCCATTCAAGTTCTTAGCTGTTCCTCTGGCTCCTCCTGTCCCTCCTGTCGGGATGTGTCACAAAGATGTGCAGGTGTAGATCCTTGGCTTCCTCAGGGAACTGCCACTTGGGAACTTCCAGCCCTCATCATCAGGCTCTCACAAAGATCCTCACACTACACCTCTTGGCAAAGCCCAGCTAGTACTAAAAAAGAGCCCAGTAGATAACTTCTTTTGACAGCTTTTGAAGGTATCTGACTTTCTTACTGGCTTTTATTCCCTTCTGTCTTTATTAACTTCACCTTCTAATTAGGTCCCATGAAGATACATCTCCTCATTTAACTTAAAAGGTTCACTGACCCTCTGGTGTACTGCTGTAACCCAGTAACCTGTGAGTACAGTAATTAGGGCATTATAAAACACTGAGTTGATCTGCACACTTCTCATTCAGAGGAAGAGACGTGTGCTGCGTTGCAAAGAGAGCTGAAGCAAGGGAAGCCCAAAGTGGAGGAAAAATTAATATTTTAAGAAAGAAAGTTGTGATTATTCATGGAAAAAAGAGATTGATTAGAGCGACAAACTTCAAGGAGAGTTGCTAAGGACAGCACTCAATTTGCTTCAAGAAAGCTCTAGGAGCGGTAACAAATAAAAAGAGAGCAAAAGGCAGGAGAGGGAAGGGCAGCAATCAGTCACTGACTTTTGTAACCCATTCCTACTGCAGCAGATTCACAGTAACAGAGCACAGGATAAGAAACTAGCCAAGAGTCAGCTCTTGTCACGTGCTGCTCCTGGTGTGACCTGTGAGATGAAGGTGGACCCAAATTGTCTTCACTGCATTCATACAGTGATGTAACTCCGCAAGGATGTTCATGCAAATTCAAGAGGCACAATTTAATCATCAAGGATATCGCAGCACCTTTCCTAAAGTGTTTTTCTTGTGAAGGCAACTGGCTCATTCTGTTCTTATTTACTATTACATTGTTTTTCAGCCAATAAAAGTAGAATGTGTCAAAAAGCCTGACAGCACCAAACACCAAGAGACAGATGAAACCGCAGATACAAGCCAGTGCTATACATCACTGCGGGTACGAAGCAGGATTTCAAGCACTTGTTTCAGACATCCCTGAAAGTAATGGTTTATGAACCACATCCTGGGCTTTTTAATCATCACAGATATACTGCCTTCAACAGGAGTGCACTGCTAAATATATGTGTACTGATGCACAACATGATACTCTAAAACAAGAGTATCCAGCTTAGATCTATGTCAAAATAAAAAATACATTAAGCGTGTACATGGAACTGTACTTGTATCAATGAAGACTGTAGCTCATTAAATTACTAGATTTAATGACAATATTGTTAACATTGCACAGATATCTGCAAAATCCTTTGGATCATCCTGGATTATCTCTTCAGATATTCCTCTTACATAATTTTTAATTTCCTTGGCAGTTAATCCTGTTACGGAGGAGGTTTTGAACAAACACTTTCATTTTTGCAAATTGATTTCCATGATATCCCTTTTCTATTGTACCCCTTCACCGTTCTAGCTCTGCAATAATATTATGTAATGGAGCCCACACAACCCTTCTCTTTTTTATAAAACAGTCACATCACACAATGTACTTTTACAGGCACCTCAGAAAAATGATTTGCTGGTTCCAAAACCCACACATAATTCTCTTTTTTTTTTCTTTTTTTTTTCCACAGAGATCCTGATTTGCTTCTTCAACATCAGTTATTTATCCCTGTAGCAGCCTGAAAAAATAGGCAACGTTAGTCACTCCTGTAAATCCTGAATAAGCGATGCTAACGATTACAGTTTACAAAACTGTTACTGCAGGAGACACCTCAAAGTTCATCAATGAAATAAAGTGTGCCTTGAAGTCTAGTGCTATTCCTATTAATCAAAGCTTTCCCACTTTACAGAAGCAGGCACACTTTGAGAGTATGTGCGTCGGGGGAGCTGAGCTTGCTGTGATTCCATAAACATTCGTCTTCCCTGTAGAGTCACGAAGCCGAAGGGACTCAATCAGGTATGATACAACTCGGAGTGAAAACGTTGGGGTGCAGTTCAGTGACTGAGGGACACACCTTCTGCCTCGCCACATGTGTGCCTGTGAAACTGGTCCCTTAAAGCCATCCATTTCACATTTGGCCAGCAGAAAGAGGAAAGGCCATGGTGATGCATAGACAAACATCAATGCCTGTTCAAAAAGCCTTTCTCCCTGTTTTTGATTGGCTTTTAAAAATTCTCCATTACATTAGAAGATACAACACCACTGCATCCACAGTGGACCTAGTGGTTTGAAAGGAAGGAGTTTCTGGAAGAAACAGCTATCCCACTTTTACGTGTATCTGACCATAGTCTTTTTCTCAGATATCATCTTTATCAGCCATGCTTTGTTTTCATATTAGAAGAAATGTTTTCCCTAGATGGTCAGCATGAGATCCAGGTAAGTGTGGGATGATAATTTTGGCATTTGATTGTTTAAGAAAGACTTTATGGCAATGATAAACAAACCTCAAGGGACACATTCCAGGCAAAGGAAATGTTTGTGTGGATTTCAGGACTCCATCTCTGTCCAAGAGGCTGCTACCCAGCCCTTCCACAATCAGCATAAGAACTCACAAATGTTCCCATTTCGTTTCCGTATTTTCCGTGTTGTGAACCAAAGAGGTTCATGGGAAGCTTTAGAAAAATCTTCCATAAGAGATTATGCAATGAAAGACATTTTCTCTGCTCAGACAGACCTGATTCCCAAACACTATGAAAAATTTTGCAAATAATTGGAACTATATGAGCCAACTCTCATCTAAGCTGACAGAGAAGATCGGGAAGCACTTGCAAAGGACTAAGGGCATTTGGAAGCATGTCAGAGGGATTAAATAAGGAAAAAGAATTGTGTGGGTCTTTGAAGGAGATGGCACAGAGAAGAAAAGAATGGAGAGGAGAAGACAGCATAAATAATGTTTCAAAGCTGGAAGTGTCATAATCGGGTCAAAAAGGAAAAAAAGATGGCTTTAGCAATCTGTGTACTTATAGCTTGAAGGGAGATCAGAGAGCGTGTGTTATCACAGACAAGGAAGGATGTAAAGGGATCTGGAGAAGGAGATGTAAAATTGTTTCAGTCCAAGTTTTCTCACTGTAGAGCTCAAAACCTCCGTTTTACTAGCCTTACTTGAAAGCGTCCCTGTAAAAATATAAGCAGCATTCACAACCATTTCTGCTCCTCCTTTTTTCCAATCTCACATCTCACAGTTGTATTGTATATTAATATGCCGGCACGCTGGCCGGGCTGGGGGGGCCGCAGCTTGGTCCAGGTGTGTCCCACACGAAAGTAAAACACCCCGGGGCACCTCGGTGCCTCGCTTGCCAGCCTCCCAGCCCGTGCGGTGGAGGACACGAAGCCTAGCGTGCCTGGGGCTTGTGGATAGCCCAGGCATGGCCAGAAACAAGTGAGCAGAGAAGGCCCTTTGACCGATGTTCCAA
>VWPU01019520.1:0-20608 GCA_013398955.1 Callaeas wilsoni
CGGGGCAGGGCCGGGTCACGGCCGCGCCGCCGGAAGCAGCGGCGCGATCGCGCGGGAGCCGAGGCGAGGGCGCTGCCTCAGCTCTCGCGAGACTGGCGCCCCCGGCGGCGGAGGCGGAGCGGCCCGTGCCGCACGGAGCCCGCGAGGGGAAGGCCGCAGTGGTGCGCCCCGGGGAGACGCCAACCTCCCCTTCCCCTGTCACGCTTGGGAGCTTGTCTTCAGACCAAATTTAAGAAGTGTTGCTCTCAAAAGTGCCGTCTCCTCAGCCTTTAGCTGAAGAGACTTGTCCGTCCCTCCCTCCCTCCCCGAACCGCTGGCTGCTGAGGCGCGGCTGGCACAGCGTTAGCCCGCCGCCTCGGGGCAGCAGTGTGCCTGCCCGAGGGAAGCACAGCCGGCATCTCGGCCTGAGGCGGGGTAATGCCGTGTGGGAGTGAGGATGCACAGATCCTGCCGCTTACCGCAGCCACACAGGCGCCTCCGGAGCCTGCCTTGGTTTGCAGGACATAGGCTGTGATCTCAAAACAGGGCGAAATCCCCAACCTTGACGGATGAAATCTCAGCGCTTACCGTACCTAATTAGCTGTTTGCACGCTGGCAAGAGCCCTACCTGCCTGTGTCCCTGTTGCCGCTGGCTGTGGGTCCCACGGCGCCCGATGCTGCAGGGCAGAGCCTGGAGGACCTGCCCTGGCTCTGGGCAGCCGGAGCACACAGGGGCACCCAGGCTCTGGCACTGATGCGCTGGAGCCACCCACAGAGAAAACGTGCTGGTACCTGCTCGGTAGGGATGGGTGTTCCTTACAGCTCTCCATAGGAAAAACAAGGCCTTCAGCCCATAAAGTCCTCAAGGCTCCTTCAGTTTTCCTGAAGGGCCATGAGGGACCTGGCGCTGTGTGCACAGTGCACCTGGAGGGCCTTGGGCCATGTGCATTTGGGGACTGAACTGACAGTTTGGGGAAAGACCTGGCCATTGTGAGTGGTCACAGTGGTCTCATTAGGTCCATCAGATAACATTCCAAATTCATCCAAATGAGTTTGGGAAGGAGTTGGGTAAAAAAGGATCTTCTAAAGGGATCTATGAGAAAAGAAGAAATGTAGGAGTAATTTCTTACAGGATCCGTTACTGCATTTTTGTTGCTGCCATAAGTATAAGCTAGGAAATACCTATGAACTGGGAAACAGGTGGAATAATTGACACAGCGTGCAAACAGAGCAGTGTATTTTCTCTCTAGATAACGCCAACTGGTTTTTTTCTGAGGCTGTTGAAGTAACACTGGCCAGCCTAGCCAGTTCTGTGTGTGGCTTGTGGTTTGTATAAAGTCCAGAAGCTTTTCTGGGATATGCTGGTCAACATGCAAGGTAGGAAGACAACAATTGTAAAAGCAAGCCTGTGGTGGCTGTGCTGCTGCATCCTGTTTAAATTGGCCTGACTTGTAGTTCACTCCTGGGTAATGGCTTCAGACAACTTTTAAGTAGGAGATCTGTGAGACTTGTAGGCAAAGCAAACCTTCCTGTTTCCCTTTTAGTGCTGTAGTACATTCCAATTATTAATCTGCACATCATTCACCAGATGGTGAAATAATGATATAACTTCAAATATGTTTTCCCCTCAGAACTGAGAAACACTGTTCCCAGTTCTGTTTAGAGAAGGCTGAGGAAAATATGTACTTTTTAATTACATTGAACAATTGACAAGAACTGTTTTACTTGAAATAATTAATATCTCATGGCTCTTCATCCCACCTGTTCCTCCTAGCACAGAATTCCTTTCAAAAAAAGAGAAAAACTCTTTTAAGCTCTCTTTACCCTGTTAGACCAGGTTGCTGAAGCTGAACGTCTCCAGAGCAGAGGTTTAACATAGTAACATGCAAGTCAAGCTGATAAAAAATGTGCAAGTGTTTTTTCTAAGACACAGAAAGTAAAAAAAAGGCAAATTCACTTTCTCTCACTGTGATGTCTACAGTCAAAATATATGAATAATGTTACCTTTTTTACTTTCCAATTTGTAGATTCTTGAACAATAGAGTTCCTCAACACCAATGCATCATGTTTTTGTGTTGAAATCCATGGCTTAGAATCTCTTTGCTTATACAGAGATTGAATGCAAGTGGTTTAGCAATACCAGTATGAGTCAGAACTTCAGCCTCCTTTGGGTCAGAAAGGAGGGAGATCCTTTTGCAACAATCTCTAGTCCAGTCTCCTACTCAAAGCAGGGTCAGTACTGAAATCCGACCACATCATTCGGGACTTTCTCCAGCCTGGTGTCAAAAGGCCCTAAGGGTGAAAATTCCACACCCTGCATAGACAAGCTTTTCCATGCCATAATTAACCTCCTAGTGATTTTTTTCCTCCCCTTTTTATCCATTTTAAAGTGACTATATTTGTATAAGTGTGTGGTAACTTCATGAAGACAAAAATTCCAATTCCAGTTATAATTGATTGAGTTGGTAAGAACAACAGTCTGATCTGTAACTATACAAACAGTGACTTGCAGAACTGTAGATTGTGCAGCCAGGGCTGTTTGAGTGGTTCTCCAAGCGGAGTCTGCTTTTACTTTTCCTTAATAGTGATTCTATTTTGATTAAATGCAGGTTCCAAATGCTGTGTAGCACTCCAGTTTCTGCAAAGCTTCTGAGCTGCTCTTGTATGTTTGCATGCATGCGTGTCTCCACATACATCATTGATTCCAGGGCCTCTGCTGTCATGCCAGGCCTGCATTTCTGCATTAGTGATAAATATTTCATTCTCTGCAGAATGACTACTTGTTACTCCAGCTTAGATCAAATTTGGTTTTCAGCACAGAGGTAAAAGTAAATTAAATTTGGCATCGCCACCTCATAAGAAAAATTGATGCTACATCTAAACAAGTTAAGACAGAGCTCCAAACAAGCCTATGTGAGTTCAAGCAAAACAAATCTGACATCCCTCAGTCCTGAGGCTTTGAAAGCCTGTGGCTCTTTATTAATAATGGCAATACTCTATTTACTGGCCTGCAGGCCAACATCCGATATTACCAGGTCATTGTTGCAATAACAAACCTGTAGATCAAAAATATTGGAGTTATGGCAGTATTAGATGTTATTAAAACTCATTTCCCAAAGGATATTTTTCCTGCCTAATTGCTTGTGAGCTACACAAGCCTAGCAAGGTGGTTTTTTGTTAAGAGTTTTCGAAGCCTCAAGCCAAAATGTTTTGATTGCTAAGGTAAAAAAGAAAACAACCAGAGCAGCTTTAAGACATAAATGGCAACACTACTGGGTAAAATTTGATTTTCATGGTGGCAGTTCAGTAAGTGTGTTGTATTCATATCAACGGTGTGGTGTAACAAAGTAGCTTTGGAAAGAAGGCAGCAGAAGGAGCCCAGTAAGGCGGCAGGATCCTGGCTGTTGCTGCTAGAATGGTGTCCGTGGCACAGAGGCTGCAGGCGTGGGCGAGCTGCATTTTGTCAGGTGCTATTGCACAGAGTTTGTGTGGCAAGGGTTTGGTAGCGAGGGGCTTACGAGGGTGGCTTCTGTGAGAAGCTGCTGGAAGTTTCCCGTTCCGGAAGAGCTGGTGCCAGCTGGCCCCAAGGTGGACCTGCCGCTGTTTTGCCCGAGATGGTCGTTCCCTGTGTTCCCTGTCCGTGTCTCGGCCCGTGAGCCTTTTGGTGCCTTTCCTGTGCCCTGTCCAGCTGAGGAGGGCAGGGAGAGAGCAGCTTTGGTGGGCACCTGGCATCCAGACAAGGCCAACGCACCACAGCCACGCAGGCGTACATACAACCTCAGAGACTGCAAAATGATTGCTGGAAAAATGGTTTTTTGCAAAGAGACAAAGTTGATATTTAAAGAAGGCTTTAGGTCAGGTAACTGCTTTCGTGAGCATAAGCAGCCATTTTCTTTATGCTTTTAATTTTTCTGTCTGAATAAAACACAAAAGCAATGGATGATCCGCTAAGAATGCTCCTTTTCATATTTGACCACTAGATGATGCTCTGACTCTTGATTGCAAATGACGCTGTACTGTTAACATCTTGGTTTATTTTCTAGAACTCTGCAGCATTTTTATATATGAAAAGTTGGTGTTTTCTTTTTCTTACATGCATTGTAGCTGTAAGCACATACATTGGTTAGTTTCTGTAAAAATCTATATAGATCAGACATCTTAGCAATAGGTCTTCCTGACAAGATGGGGAATTTCACATGATTTTTGAAGCTCTTGTTATATGTTCTCCCTAGATGCAGATGTGGACTCTTAGAGTAAAGACTTTTGCAAAAAGGGGAAAGTATACTGAGAAGAGATTTGAGATATCTAATTCAGGTTTACATTTATATTTCTTTCTGTTTATCTGTCCTACATAGTCAGTTAGAATGGTGGGTTTAGTTTCAGGTTTTTTCTGTGCTGTAAGAGCATCTGGAATTAATGAGGACATTTCTATTTAGCAATTATTGCTAAAAAAGTAGGTGATCTTACTTATTTCCGTGGGTATTATTTCTGTTTTCTGTTTAAGTAATTTCCCATTTTTATGTTTAGAAGTACAGTGGTTTGCTCCACACTGTTTGGTGTCATAGCCGAGAGCTCCACTAGACTTTCACACATGACACCATTGTACTGTTGATCTTCTCAAAGTGATTTCAAGACAACAGCATTCTTTCATGTGAGTTAATTGTTTTTCACCATTTGCCATTTCTATGAACTCCTACAAACACTTTCTAATTTCTGCAGCAGTTCTTCCATCTTCTCATCAGAAATGTTAATACAATAAGGTTAAATTGATTGCAGCAGACAAAGCAGGCATACTCAAGTAGCTGCCTTCTGTACAGAAGTGCTAAAGGCACAGCTCCGTTCAGGTGATCCCCATATGTCAAAACCAGGGAAGGAATGAAAACAGGTTATACAATTCAGAACAGCTTGCAGGCTAGGTCAGTGCCAGTCAGTTCCAGCAGAAAAGAGGTTTGGAACTAGCTTAATATCAGCCTTTCCCACTTTGAGCCATGCATGTAGCACACTTCTGCCAGTCAGAGATCTGGATCTTATTTTCAATATGTAAGCAAGGAAATTACACTCTCTGAGAGGTAAGGAGTACATAAAGCCTGTTTTTCCCTCACTGAAATGGCATCTGCCACTCACACTGGGGTGTGATTGGGAAATGCCTACATGGCAGTACAATTCCAACTTCACTGGGGCATTGTTCTATCCACAGCAGGCTCTGAGGTGAGGGATAATTCACGGTCATTTTAAAAGTAACCTTCATTTGTGCAAACTCATTAACGATTATACTGAAACTGAGCTTCTGTCACGTAACTGTGCTAACTCCCATTTTGAACATGTTTTCACTAATTTACTTTGAGCTAGGCTTATGTAAAATCACCAGGTTGCAGTAGTTTTGCTGAATACCTAGGATAATACTCATTTTACTTCCAGCTGTAAGCTTACTGTCACCTTCAAAAACACCTAATACTGCCTTCCAATAAAAGACATTATAGACTTATATAGGCAACAAGTATCTAAAGTTTAAAACTCCTAAGTGAAGAACTTGCCATTAAAAGCTGCTGAAAATGCTGTGCCACTGGGATGCCAGTGCTAGGCACCTCAAGTGTCCAGCACATGCTTACACAGCTGCAGAGTCCCTGCAGTAACACATTCTAACGGGGCAACACGACAGAAAGTCCTCTGGCTTTCTTCAGGCTTAACCAGAGGCCAGCCTTGGCTTCCAAGAGACTCACAGCAGTGGTCAAAAGCCACTTGTTTTCCTTCTTCTACCCCATGACCAGGCAATTTAGACCCTTATTTCACCAATAGTCCCACTGATACCCAGGTACTGCGTGAAGTATTTCTTCAGTATTGGTAAGATCAGCAGTAAGAATATCTACCTGGACTTATTCTGGTCTTAAAACTATTGGTATACAACTGTAAGGACTAAAATTGATACAAGAGGCTTCATCACCATAATTTCCATTAAAAAAATCTATATATTTCCCAAACTCTGAGGAAACTCTTATGCAGTAACAGACACTTATTTTGAGTGATTTTTTTTTTTAACTTCTTTGTGTCTCAACTCTATTTTTTAATGCTAGGAAGTATCTACTTCTCCTCTGGCAGAATTTCATTGCTGGGAAGAAGCTTCCGTGCTGCAAAAAGAAATTTTTTTGATAACTTTAAATGTCTTCTGGAGATTTATTGACTTGAATTACAGCAGCTCACTTATCACTAAGGCTTTGTGTAAATCACAGAAAAGGATAACAGATTTCGTATGGGAATGAAGTGGACTTCCCACTTTCACTGATAAATAGAAGAGCTCAAACAATCATTAATATCTGATGTGTACATCTATACTTTATATACTGTGCCAAAGTCAGCCTAGAAATTGGAATCAGGTCTTATTTAAAAGGAGAAGTATAAGAGGACACTATTTTAAGGCAAACAGCAAAACATAAGGATATTTACTAATGGCTAAATTCTTTCCAGTGCAGAGTGTCTATAAAACTTACATTGCAGGTCCGCTTCATTTAAGACATAACTATAAATGGTTTTATTTCCCCCTAGGACCTGCATGTTGTACCCTAATTAGAGTTTTTATCTAGCGTGTTATTATTCTGGTTCTACTGAATAAGAGCATCTCTGCTTTGAATGACTTTCAAGTGCACACTCTCATAAGTCCACTTTTTTCCCCCTAGCTTTTATAAAACAAATGATTTTCATGTTTATATTATGATATTTAAGTATTAATTATCCCCTCGAGACAAACCTTCCTTTTCTAGCTAAAAAAACTCTGGGGCTAACCAAGCTGTTTATACATTTCGAACAGTTATTTTTGTGGTGCAGTTTTAATAAAATCTACACAGTGAAGCATGGCATTGCCTTCATCTGTGTGCTTCCAGAATGATCTGGAAGAGGTCTGTAAGTGAAAGATCATCATCTTAGCAATCCTTTTTTCCTATAAATACCTGTCAGACCAGGCTGCCTTAGGCAAGGCTGTGGGTTCACGGAATCCCAGTAGCTGCGGGGAGCGTTACACACAGACTGCTCCCTTTGCCAAAAGCTTCCACAGGCCTGGGGCTGAGCGCTCTGCCTCGAGCAGGGCCCTTCAGGAGCAAGCTGGAAGCACATTAGTCCCAGTAATTACTGGCTGGATTGAAGTCTAAGCATTCAATATAGTTCAGATCAGAAAGCCACCAGGAAAGCTGCAATTTAAATTTACTGTACATCAAAGGGGAATGCGCAGATGGCATACTCTGTCTAGGGGATCACTGGAATTTCCTACTCTTAGTTCCTTAATTTAAGAGGAAGAAATGCTGCCTTTTTAATTACTGAAGTAGCCTTTGCATCTGCTATAGGGATATAGCAGTGAAATGAAATGGTGGAACAAATGAAAACAAGGCACTGTTGAACACAGCCTTGGGAACATGGCAGTCAGGAGTCCATGAAAAGCTTTTGACAATCAGAATGACAAAGGGAAGGTTTGGAAATGTAGAAACCTTGGCTGCTATGATTTGATTCCTGTCATAGAAAAAGAATTTATACTGAACCTGACACTCTCAATTGCTTCACATAGTGGGAAAAAACCCCAAACAAACCCCAATCTCATGATCAGCAAAACACTTGAACCAGAAAGATGAAAAAAGAATGCTGGGGGAGTGGGAAGTAAGTGATTTTCTTCATGTGGGAGCTGTCCCTTGCCACTGTTAACAACAGGAATGAGAGGAAGCTGCTTTGGTGCTACTGCCAAGAGCTGCGCTGAGGCAGAGCCCCACTGTCCCTGCGTGGCCATAGTCAGGTGCTGTTGGGGGCTTTGGTTGGCAGTGGTTCTTTTTCTGTTGCTGTCATGTTTTTTTTTTCCTTTTGCCTCTTTTTTTTGGGGGGGGGGAGGAGGGGGGGGGTTGGGTTTTTTGTGGTGATTTTTTAAAATTTTTTTTTTTAAATTTTGATTGTTTGTTTGGTTTTGTGGTGGGTTTTTTTTCTCTTTTCCACACCTAGCCCTTTTGTTTGTAAATCAGTTCATTAGTGTGGAAAATACACCACAAAGCCTGCACAGGATTCATGAAATCTCCTAGTAGTGTTTCTGGTTTGTACCCCCTGATGGAAGGAACCAAATAGCAGGTCCTTATTTACACTTTGCATAAGCTTTAGTGGAGGAAGCTTCTTGTCTGCTCTGAAAGCAGCACATCTGTCAAACACTGCATTTACTGCACAACATTCTTCTAACTTACTGCTCATTCCAGAACTCTAGCCCAGAAACGAACCAAACCAAACCAAAACATGCTGGCATTTTCCTTTCTGTTAATTCAGCAATAATTTTGGCAAGAGAAGCTTTACATGAATATTTTAAAGAGGAAGAGCATGGGATTTATACACCTAAGATTCAATTAAGGGAGACTTTGGCATTTTATTCCACACCCAACCCCTCACTCCTCCTCAATCCTCTAAGTGCAGTGACCTTTCCTGGATTTCACTAGGAGTATATAATAAATTATTACTTCTCTTGTAACTCCTGAGATTTTTCTCTCCCTTTCACTTTCAGTAAAATTCTTCTGATGTATTTTGTGAGGAAGCTGCCTGAGGAAGTGCTTGATTTAGGGACAGATCAAGTCATAAATCTTCATTCATCAAGGATAGGCATGAAGTAGTTCTACTGAAGACAACTGTCAGGGATTTCCTAGAGGAAGGAGACAGGGGAATTTGAGAGAGGGGTGAGATCCACAACTAGGAGGCCTAGTGAGAACCTGAGAAGAAGGAAAAGAAGTAAGAAAGGAAAAGAAGAAAGGAATGGCAAAATCAACTGGAAACCTGAAGAGAAAAAGGAATAGAAAATCTAGAACAGAAAGATACAAATAAAATCTAATAAATATTAATTACCACTGCATAATGAGAAGATAAACTGAAGACTAAAGACAAGCTGCACAAGAGTAAGCCTCAGTGGGCAGCATCTCTGGCCATCAGGAAAGGCAAGGTGGGAGCTGAGCAAAACAGAGCAGCCAGGGCACAGCCCCACAGCACCTGAGCAAGGTGAGCAGCAAACCTCCAGAGACAGCCACCACATCCAGCTGTGGATCACAAGACAAGTTCACTGATGATGCAGCTCTGAGATGGAGGGACGGAGCCAGTCCACGCACACCAGGAGCAGATCCAGGGGTTGCCAGGCAGGTCCACAGCACTGCAACAGCCCGAGGTGAAGTCCGAAGGTCCAGGCCGGACTCAAGGAGCTCAGTAGCCAAGTGTGGGTATGACCAGCACTAAACTAGACCAGCACTAAACTAGACCAGCACTGAACTACACCAGCAGCACTGCCCAGGCCACCGAAGGCCAAAGGCTCAGCTTAAAAACAGCTCCTGGGCCTATGGACAAGGGGTGTGAGAGGAGGCTCCAGCTGAGGCTGCTCGGGGCCCTTAAAGCCTATGAGTGCCTTGAGGGCTCTGACACCAAGAGGACACGAGCACAGTGACCTTGGCATTCTGTAAAGCCTTTAAAATGTACCATCTACCTTCAGGATATGAAAATCCATTTTACAACTAATTTTTACATTTGGCACAAATAAGTACCACACCAGCCAATTTAAAATTAATTTGGTGTGCAGCAAGAATGCTTCAAAGCACCCTAAAAAAATGGAGCACATATCAAATGACACTGACATAAAGATGACACTAGTAGCTGAAACCACATACAAGTGCAAGTTTTAGTCATCTGTTTTCTTTTGTGGCCTCTCTGTGAACATTACAAGCATACATGCTCTGCTGTGTTCCCTGTGCCAGCCCAGTGCTCCTACTGTCCCACCACGTGGGGTTTCTGCTTGCTGGTCTGGCTGCGAGCTAACCCCACAAAAGCAGGATTGTTTCACTTTCTTTAACATGTGCCCGAGATGCTGCTGCTCTCCTGCCCTAGAAGAGATGTATAACACAGAGCACTTTTTAGTACCTTTTTTTTCTGCATTGGCTTTAGGGATTATGGAGTTAGTCTTTGTGAATAACACCCAAATAGATATGTATGAACATTAGTATGTATTGTCATTTTGAATGCAGGGTTTGCAGAGTGCCCAGGTTGGGTGTCTACATGTTAAAAAGCAGACAGGGCTGTTCTGAGATGAAGTTATTCCATGCTAATGTCATTTGTCCCTTGGTAGTTGTTTCAGTTTTCCACCAAAGTTGAGCAGACAAATCATATGTTCTACTCATGTTGCAAAAGCCTTTGCTTCCACTCATGAAGGGGTTCTTTGGTCATTAATTGTTAGAAATAACAGGACACTGTATGTCAGAACTCCAAATGGCTTCACAGGCTTTTAGAGATATAATTGGGTACTTAGGGCATGTGAAACATGATGTATTTTGTGTGTAATTTGTTTTACATTGAGTAGGCCTCAGGAACAGCGAACTAAAAGTTTCATTAATACTTTTACCTAAGAGTTCGTTATTCTAAGTCTATTAAACCTTTTTCCTTTCTTTTTTTTTTAAACTTTGGGTAAGCCCTAGGAATGCCAAACTAAAAGTTTCTCTGATACTTTTACCAAAAGCTTTCTATTATAAGTATGTAAACTTTTTCTTTTCTTTTTCCTTCAACACTAATAAAGGTCATATTGCTGCATGCTGAATCAACTATAAGTATTTCCTGTGAGTTGAATTTTATTTCCGAAGTTGCTGACCTGACTTCTGTGTACGACTGGATCAGAGAACCATCTGGGAGACATCTGTTAAGCTGTAACATCTCCCAGACAGGGAACATATCCCACAGTTCAAATGTAAAAAGCTGAGGTAACCTTCCACTTCTATGCAAGTGTTCTTCAATAAATAGCAAGCCGTAAATAATAAAACACTGAGCAAGTTGCTTGGATTCTGTCCATAACTGTGGATAAGACCCACTTACTAATTTGGTGACCTTGTATTTCAATACAATAAACAATAGCTCAACATTTTAGTTGCATATCTGTCTGACTTTTTTAATAGTGCTATCCCCATATCATCAATAAAAATAAAAACACCTTTTGTGTTGCAAACAGAGTTGTTTCACTGCTTTTAGCTCTCCCAACACGTTTCAAGAGATTAGTATTTCAGAAAGCAACTATACAGATTTTAACATATTTCTTCCAATGTGTTTACTGGTTCTCCAGCTGTATTTTTACAAGTTATAGTAGTCTTATATAGTTTATATATATATATATAATCAGAGCAATTCATACACAATATAAGCAAAAAACCCTCCCAAAACTCCCTCAGTGAAGACAGAGTCCTCACACCCGTAAATGCTGAGTTTCAGGAAAGTAGCCAGTGAAAAAAAAAGTCTCTGATAATGATACTTCTACTTTATACCACAACTCTCTGTAGACAAATTCATGCCTTTCCATTCTAAATTCGTTTATTTGACTTGTATGATTCTAGCATTATAGAAGTGCTCTAGTTGGAAAACCAGAAAAAGTGCTCTAAGCTGCAGACAATGTAAGGCTCAGAAAAAGTTATAACTTTCAAATCCCAACTCTAGGTTCCAAGATAAGAAAATGTACTTTTTTCCTTGAGTAAATTGTTTATATTGTTTATTAACATGGCCTAAAACACAGTTTTCCTGCATTTAAATCCCTCACCACTGAAGAAGAGAAATTCCCAGTGAATATCACTCAACTAGAGTAATTCTTTGGTTAATTACACTGCAAAATTCATCTGTCACTGGCACTTAACACCGTGGTTCTAAGGAACATCAGGAATGATCTTGCTGATTGTGTATGTTACCATTGAAGACATAATTTTAGTAAGTACAATATAACACGTTTGCTTGGCCTATTAAGGATATGGAAATGAGTCACAGGAATTTTTACTAATTGTACTTCTGTATGAATAAATAAAAATAAATCCAAAATTAAGATCTTTCAAACAGTTCAATATATAAAAGTACTTCTTTTGTTACTTATAACGTACATACTGCAAATTCATTCAACGGTGAGAGAAATAAAAATAATTCACAGAAGCCTAATAATAGTGAATTAAAAATGGTGTAGTTCCCTATTATTTTACAGCTGGTATTACAGTAAATCAGAGCAAAGCAGGAGTCTAGAAAGCTTTATACCTTGTGTTGGTGCTCCATTACTAGAAAACAGGGGAACACACAGGATTTGATTTCCACCTTACTGATAATCTCTTCTGCCTCCTGGTTACTATCTAGCTGGAAAGTGTGAGTACAAGAGTGAGGACGTGATCAACCTTCAGCCCCAGCACTGCAATGTCCTGGCCATTCCCTAGACTGACCAAGCTGCAGATCTCCCAGGATTTTCTTAATTCTCTTGGACAGCTGTGCTTTCCATGATCATTAGATTGTGCTAAGCCGCTCTTCTGTGCAGTGTCTCGTACAGTCTGTACTTGTATAATTTATTTCTAAAACTCTCAGAAAACAGCCTCTGCTCCTGTTATTCAGCAGAATCATGCTACAGCTAACAAGTCACCAGAAGTTTGCAATAGGTCTTCATCTTGCTTTAATATAGGATTGAAGTGCCACTGAACTTTGCTGCTTTTGCATCAAAAATCCAGTTAAACAATATATTCTAGTCCATGCAGGAAAAAAGCTGGTTTTCCCTTCCTTTATGCTGCAGGCATCCAGAATTGACAGGATATTGGGTTTGTGGGCTTGCCTAGAGTAACGTCACATCTAAGAACCGAGGAGGCATCAGGAAGCAGTTATCTGAGTGAAACCATACATAAAAGATATCATTTTCTAAAATGTAGCATCAGCTAAAAAGTCTGCTAGGAAAGTTGCATCTTGCTGATAATTCTCTTTTGCTGACCAGGTACATAGCAACAAAGATCAAAGATGTCTCAGCAATCCAGAAAGGGCTGCTGCAAATAAAGCTCATCCATCAAATCCAGTACAGTTTAAGGCAGTTGGCACTGAGACAAGTATCTGCACAAGGTACAAGACAGCAGGAAATCAGTGCCTTAGAGGTGGCAGACAAGTGCACTTACAACAGGTTCAGTGAGTTTGTGACAGGCACACTGAGTGTGAGCCAATGCCACGGACAGGCAGCGAAGTCTGGTGCTATCACTCTTTCTCTTACTTGCATATAAACAGAACCTGTAAGGTCTATTCATACCTAGTCCTGGCGTCTTTGCTCTCTTTTCAGACCTTCTCTTCTCTGGCTTGCTCACCTTGCCAGGCTCTGATACCAAGTCTGAAACGAGGCCATGGTCGCACCATCGGAACAGCACAGGGGCAGAGCCCCATTTATGGACTGGGAGACTGCAGCTGCTCAGCCTCATCCACTGGCTATTGAAGTATAACAAGTCCCTTCCATTAATTTTAGTGAATTTTTGAAAACTTGTATGTAATTTAAATATGCTGAAGCAATACTTCCTTTTACATTGTTTTTATAGAACCTGTCACAGTTAGAGTCTGCAGGAATTGCTTTGAGACAAGTGAGCAGTATCATGTAAAGGAAGCTTCAACTCGAGGCTCCCAATATTGAATATTCACTAGTATGTCCAGTCTAATCCACAGATCAAGATAGTATGACTACATTGAATAAAACTTTGGGGAAGTCCTACAAAAAAAGTTTATTATGAACATTTTTTGTATTTCTTTTTCTAACAAATTTTATCTTATCTTTAATAAGTCTACCAATGTGCAATGTGGTTTCTTATCTCTTTAAAATTAGTTATGTAGTCATATTGTAAGCTCAACGGGAACTTAAATATGTGCATTAACTTGTCTTTCATTCAGAACTGAGTGTTTAGTCTCTAAAGTGGTAAAGTTTCTGCTTTAATGTTTATCCTGATGGATTTACACCTTTTGAACCAGCAGCTGATGGTAAATGAAGTGATTTCTTTTCTGAGAAGCTTGATTTACTGCTAAGAAATATGCTCTGTTTAGCAGTGTTTTAATAGTTTAAATGAATCTTGTTGACCCTTATTTAAACCCATTCTACCATTGAAAATGGCTTGTTTGCATAAAAGAAACAGAATATATTCTAATTTTACTATGTGCTATTGCAAAAACTTTTTTTCCCATTGGGAAAACTGGCAAAGAATAACTGATGGAACAGAAAAGCGTTTCTGATTAATGACACTCCCAGCTTTACCCAGCCTGTGCCAAAATGTCCCACAACAGCATCATTGGCTTGTCCTAGCCCAAAAAGAGACCACTTGTACCACTTGGGTCTCAGCCCCTGCTTACAGCAGTTGCTGACTCTGCTGGTATATGGCACAGAGTATGACAAATCCAAAGGGGAGGAATGCACAGGAAGTGGGAAGAGAATGCCACAGCAGGGTGGTCCAGTTTTGAGATTTCCCAGCCATTTTCTCAGTTAAGAGCAGGTCTCCGTTCTACTCAGTGTAGAATCCTGCTTTATTTGTTTGACCTCTCTTCTTCCTTAAGGTTTGTTATCCATCAGTGTGTGTGATATAATCCTTACCAAGGACATACACATGAGTCATGTATACAGATGACTCGTGTTCATCCAGATTCACAAAGCTCAAAGCTCTGCAGTTAAAACAGAGTGATAAAGTTTTGAGAGAGAAAAGCCATCTGACATTATAATGATGCATTTAAAACATCAGCATCTCTGCAATCATCTGAGTGGGTGACATAAAAATACTTCTCTGTCCATTTTGTTTTGTCAAAGAAATAACTGTTATTTCCCATTATGAAGGCTTTCGCTCCATTATAGAGAAGCATACAGAAAGGTATATTGTAATTTATATATTCCAACTCTCTCATATTGAGGGTCATTTCACATATGTATGACGGTAGGAGAACAATCAGTCCTGTTAGGGAAAAGTGAAATAATCTTCACATTTTATAATATTCAAGTCGAGTAGGTCTTTGAGAACAGAAAATAATATTCCTGTCAAAATGACAAAAGAGAAATTGTATTTCTTTACCTAGAGTATTTGGACTGACAAACTGTCAGAATTAGTTTTTCTGGTCCACAGAATAAGAAAATAATATCTGCATTTTCTGATCTTGAATGACCTCCTTATCTGTGATTTTTGGTTATTTCAAACCAGGACATAAATGACTTCATTCATTATGATGAACCAAACTTTTTTATTTTTCATTTTAACATATTCTAGGAAATTTATTACAGTCCTAATTTTCCTATAATTGGCATGGTTTGAATATCTGATATTTAAGTGTGTAGATAGATTTACATTGATAAAATATTCTTATTATTGGTAAATTATCTATCCCTTTCTTCCACACAGGAAATATTCTTAGGATTAGGTATATTTCCACTGAAATACATTGTCTTTATATTTTTATGTCTGCATAACTTCAAGCATTACATGGAAAAGAGGACCAAGGACTTTGGTTATGTAAATAACAAAGACCTGATTTGCATCCCAAACCCATGTCTTTTCATAGTTTACTTGGCAAAATTACCTCAAGAGGCAGGAAAATGTAAGACTGTATTGTTGAGGCTTTCTTCAAATGCTTGTTTATTTAAGGTATTATGAAAACCTAACATATAATTTGGAAACTGTAAATGCAATTTCCAACTAGCAATTTGGCAAGCTAACTGTGGCATCTATTGGCAAAGGAAAATGTGCAAGAAGGGGCAAATAAAAGCAAAATGCAGAAGGTGAGTTGATGAGTATGTGAGCCACAAGCCAGTTATGGGCCAACACCAAGCTTTTATTTTAATTAGGGCTCTGTACAAAACAGGATTTTGATGATCATAAAGGCTTCATAATTATTATATGGGTAAAAAAATAGTCATTGTGCATATTGGGATTTGAATTCTAAGCCCTGGAATTTCCTCCATGGTTTATACCAAGTGGAAAGTAAACATGGAGGAGCACATTGGGGTGCCCTGTGTGCCAGGGTTTGCCCGAAGCGTGTCTGACTGGGCTGGACCACCAAGACCTGCCCAGGAGAACAAGGCGGCAGAAAGCGTTACACAACAAGGAGGCTCGTTCCTGCTGGTTACTTACAGACAATGTAATAAAGCCTGCAGAGGATGTGTAGAATGGAAAACATCTGTGTCCACTGGTAGATTTAGACTGCTCTGGTGTTTAAAGTAAGTATCTCAGACTGTGAAAACACCAGGGAATTATGTGAAGAAAGATTCTCACTGAGGAATAGCTTGCATTGTTAGAGGCAGACTTTCAGACCATTATCACCTACACTTACGTATCCATCTCAGGTACTTGCACTGGGAGCTGAAGACTCTTGGTAAAAAACAAAAATAAAAAGTCACTTTTACAGGACAAATCAGTCTGTAATTTCATAGGGAAACTAATACCTGAACTGGCATCTGCATAAGGTGATTAAAACAAGCTGGTGTAAATATGACTGATGTTGGGCACATTGGCCACAGACATAAATATGCTACACATAAATACAGGGAGCAATGAGCTTCCCCAGAACTTCTAAATAGATTAATTTAGGATGTGTACACATATTGCAATACATAAAGTGCATTAGTCAAGTGTGTATAAGGAATATGCAATTCTTACAAAAGCAGCTCTTGAGAGGAAGGCTCAGCAAGGTACATAACATATTTTGAGTTAGCCTCCCCCACTTTTTCAAAGTAAAACCTGATTTATCAATTCCAGCATGTACCATAGAGAAGCAAGAGTCTCCTGACAAAGCTGAGCTTATAAAGAGCAGGCAACAAGAGCTCCCTGGACACAGGATAAACTTTACATTGTTTGTGTAACAAAAAGAATGCAAATAAGCTCTATTTGTTAATATTTTACTGACTATGAACTTTCAGTCAATAGAAAGTTGTAAAAGAAGATATAACACCAATCCATAACTATAAACTATTGCAGTAGAGAAAGAGACTACATTTGTCACACACCATCCCCTCTCTCTGATTGTTTTTCGACTGTGGATTGTATTAGACCACTGGCCAGGCACAGTACACGAGGACTGAGACACTGAGCTGTCCAGATGATGTCAGCACGTGGTGCTGATTTACTGAAACTCTTATCCTCTGATGGTACCTTGCAAAAGTCACTAAAATCCATGCAAATCACCACATGAGAAAATGTCCCTCCCAACAACACAGTGAAAGCCCCGCTCATTCTCCTAAGTGCCCAACATCAAAGATAATCCATTTATGTCAGCTGAAAAAGTCCTGCAGCTGTCACCAAGAGCTGGATCAGACTCAGTGCTCAGCTAAGGAACCTGATGCAGAGATTAGTAAGGGATATTCTTTAGCCTGTATCATATTTGTAGTTGTTAACATAATCTTATTTTCTGACCCCAAACCACTTGTGTGGAATTTCAGCAGTGCCAGAGCAAAGCTATGCCCCAGCTTTCCTGCTCTGCCCAGCTGGCACCACACTTCAGCGATGGGCAGAGCTCCAGTCACAGTGCGGGTACAGCAGCTCCAAAGGATTGCCACACATTATACTCATTTAATGCATGCCCATGTTACTGCCTGGATCAGAAGTGGGAGCAAGGAAATTCTTGTTTCTGTAGTTCTCTTCATGCTCAATTTGGGTTGAACAACAGCAAGGGCCACAGCACTGCTCCACTCCTGACAGGATTTAATCTGGGCAGGGAGGACACTCATTAAAGCAATGGCATTTTTTGAAGTTCTCTTCACAAAATTATCCATTTATTATGAAGCAGCTCACACTCCACAACATGTATCACTTTGGAAGTGTCAGTACAATATAGCCTCTTTATTTTAGGTATTCTCTGAGTTGATATCTTCATCAGACAACTAAGACATATTTGTAGAAGCAAATGTGTGCTTTTGTAGATGAGTTCTGTAAGTTTTCACTGCTTATTTTCCACTAATAGTCTAATCTATACAACCATTGTATTACATCTCTGTATTTTTTTTGCTTCAGAATGATCTTTGAGCTTTTTAAAAAACACTTATTTCTCATTGTTTTCTCCCCATCTTTGGGGCATTTCCTCTGCTTGAGGAGATGCCTGTTTTGTCTGTTTAGGTGGCTGAAGAGGTGCATAGCCATACCCTGTGTTTCCACATGTCCAAAGGGCAAACCTACAGCCTTCTCTGTGCTCAGGATGTCATTCTGCCTTTGAGACTGCAGCTTCAGTAATAATGTTATGAAATCAAAGGAAATAATTTTGTCTCATTTGAAAAGCAGATTAATAAAATTGTTTGTATTTTCTGTGCTTACTAAGATCGATTTATGCCTCATTTCCACTAATACATTTATTAAACAAAAATAAGTAATAATTTGAAGCACTAATAAGAATTCCATTGCATTTTAAAACAGGCCCCAGGCAATTCCTCAATGCTTCCTTGACTCCACTTATGTACTTTTCCAATGGCCAAAGAGTGCCAGAAATGTCTAACAAGAGGAGACTAATTGTTCCATCCTGTTCACCACCTTGTACTCTGCTATTGACAGGTTTTGAAGGAAAATTAGCAAGCAATATATGACATAATTCTGTAATAAACACTCCTGTTTCTGTGCAAGGGAAGAAATATATTCCTCAAATCCTCATGACTGACAGGTCTTATTATAAGTTTTGTCCTAGCTACTGCTACTGCAAGTGTTATTCCTGTGGAGTGTGATTTTTAATCTGCTTTTGCATCTGTCAGAATAGTAGCCCATGCCAGGCAGTCTCATAGGTTAATTATATGTTGGGCACAAGGATTTATTAGCCTTTCCAATATTTAAAAATCAAAGGCCAAATTCCCCTTCTAGGCTGTTAACTACAGGGACTGTCAGCAGATATATGGCAAAGGCAGCTTTATTTGTTCAGAGACAGAAACAGCTGGAGTAATTCATCATTATCCAAACTGATGTTAAGGGAGCCCCACTAACTCATACACTCAGGATCACACTCATAAACTCACCTAGAGATTTAATTTACTGATTTTTCCAGTCTACCAGGATGGACTGTATTGATGACTGGAAGATTAATCCTACTTTTCTTGGGTTGACTCCTGAATGGGATGTACATCTGCAAGAGCAAATATTGGATATAGTTATTTTTGAATTTCTGAATGTGTTTGCACTGGGAACTGACAACTTTGACATTTCCTGTGGCTTAAAGAAGGAGCATGGATTTATAGCTCTGTGAGTTTGCACAAGATATATTGTTTCTGTCACAAATTTCTTGCATAAATATGTGCTCTGTATGAAATCACAGTAGGACTATTGCTTGATTGTTAATGTTTGCTTTTGGCCTTCCCATATCTATTGAATATCTGTGTGTTTTTACCAGCATCACATGATCTGTATTTTACAAAACTGCAAACTGGAAATGTTTCAGTTTTGGTTTTGTTTCTTTGTTTTTAAAATGACGTATTTTCAGTATTTCAGGCTCATCTAAGTAGTTGAATTCTGTTTTGAGTCTTCAGAAAAAATATGCAAACACAGTCCTAATGGAGGATGAAAGACAAAAATGAGGTTCCATTTTTGAGCAGACTTGGAAGAGTCACGTGAATTCAGGGGTGTACAGGGATGGTTCCTCTTGGCTTTCTTGGCACTGCAGTTACAGAGGTGGAAGGTGCTCTAGCACCGTGTTGCTCTTGCAGTGCAATAATGGAATCACTGAGAATGAGCTGAAATCTATATTCATGTGCCAGTTTTACAGCCTTACCATGAACTTAGTAAGAACACTTCCTCATTTGACTTCTCTGGCTGACCTTCTCTTCTGGATATAAAGGGAGCTTAAGGAGTCTAGGAGATGAAAACTAAGGGTATTGTTTATAAATTATTTATCATGTCACTAACAACGTTTACTTCACCGTGCTAAATTGCGTCCTCATGTACCGAGGTTGGCAGTTCTTGGGAGGCTTGATCTCATTCAGGCAGGTAGTTCTGGCAGAAGTCATTGTTCATAGCTGCCCAAATGACCCATGGGGCTGGGTTCTTTCTTCCCGTTCTTACAATGGAGATGTCACTATGCCCTAAAAGACTGTCAAGCTGTTCTAGTAGCAGATTTCAGCATGACGATAGAAGCAGGCAGCGTGATGAGTCATTTTGTGGCAAGTCAAGCCTCAAATCTGGGAAAGACAAATTCACTAAAAAGCATCACAAAAAACGTGTTTTCCAATCAAGAGGCATTCAGCACAATCAGAGGTATTTGGCAGGGATATTTATACCCCTTGAGTCTTCTTCAGGGTATTTTGGTATTGATCATATTCACCTGGTTTATTAATGTCTGTTTGGAATGCCATCATTTACTTATGATAGCTCTCTCCTGATACTAGAAGTCATACAGGTGTAAGAAAGAATCCATTTTAAGTATCTTTGGTATTAAATCAAATACAGTGTCTGATGACATAAACATTGCCTTCCAAATACAGAGTAACTACACAGCATCATCTCTAATGTTCGGGTTTTTTCTTTGTGCTTACTTCAAGAATCAACTAATTCAGCTGCATTAGAACCAAAGAGAAGACTTTTAAATCTTTATATTTCCTTTACGGAGGAGGAAAAAAACAGGTATATGAAATCCATGGCTCATCATTGTCAATGAAATTACTCTGAGACTCCAGCAGCTAACTCCTTGTTTATGAGGATTTTAAAATATCGGGGGAGGGAAATACTAGAAGAAAAAAAAAAAAAAAAGTTAGAAAACCAAAGATAACATTTGCCTCCGGGCTTGGCAGGTGCGACAAGGCTGTGAAGTACTTTGTAGTTCTGAAAGCCGCTCCGTGCCGTGACGCTGAGCCTCGCGTCACCACGGCTCGGCCGCACTCCCGGCGGGAGCTCAGCCGGCA
>VWPU01019521.1:0-146265 GCA_013398955.1 Callaeas wilsoni
CTGTCCAAACCGAGACAACAAAGCACAGAAGCAAACCAAAGAGTCACTACAATATTCCAGCTACTGATGGCTTTAAATTACATTTTGAACACTGTTAATTGTTCTGCAAATCAGGAGCGAGCTGAAATTCTGAGCTGTGTGGTACAGAAAGGCAGAAACCTCTGAGTGTTCGGATGTACTGTTCTGTCCTGTTATGTCACATGCACAAACAGAAACCCAGAAGCTGCAAACGACCAGCTAAGGCAATCAACCTTTGCTTCAGCAAAGACAGAAGACAATGTGTGTGGTTTCACTCTTACAACTATTTTTGCAAAGCTTATAATGAGTTGTATAATTTTTTCCTATAAGGCAAAAGCTTGCTGAAGACTTGCTGATTTTCCCAAGGTGGAACTGACTTTATAACATCAGGGGCTGTAGGTAAGGCTTTGGCAGTCTTGATCCAAGTGGTAGAACCATGGACAGACTCCAGTGGCCTTCTCCAGAATAAGCCCGCTCATCTTTTTTTCTGCTGCTGCTCTACCTGGTTCTGGTGTGGGATCCTCACAGGATCTAAGTGATACAGAAAACTTTAGACTGGATTTCTGCACTGGGAAGCATCCCCTTTCAAGCTTAGACAGCCATCCAATATGAAAACAACCAGAATTCAGATTATGTCTGTGGGAGAAAAAAATCTCTCTCATCTTGTAGTTCTCGTTCAAGCAAAATAATACAGCCAAATGGAAGAAAGCATTTATCTAACCTTTGTGTTTGCATTCTTGCTTCATGAATAATGAGAGTTTCTATTAAGGTATCAGTTAATATGCAAAACTAAATAATGTGAGTGCTCATCAGTTATATGAACACGCATGTGAAGAGCTATCACAGGTCAGTTCATAGGCAGTACCTGGTAAAGCCTCTGCATTCCCGTAGAAACTTCTGCCTTAATGAGCACGTCCTCCTTCCCCTAAGACAGCTGCTTGGCTGTCCTGGAGCAGCAAAGTGCCCATGAATGCGAAGTGAAAGGTGCCCTGAGTTACTGAAGGCATTTCAGGACACAGAGTTGGGCAGGCCTTTATAAAGCACTAAATATAAGAACACAGTCTTTACAGGAAGCCGGATGGAGACAGCATCAGACATTTAAGTTATGCTAAAATAAGTAGGTGAAAAAGGAAAACAAAGTCATTGGTGATGTGGAAGCATTTAATAATTAGCAGATCTAAGCATGCCAGAGAGATATAAAATTTCCATTCTTTATGCCACAACTGAAACAAACAGTAAGATCCTTTCATCATCGTCTAAGAAGAAATGTGCTTTTGCTTTTGAGGCTGAAGAGTTTTCTTCACATTATGAAATAAAAAGAAAGAGTAAATTTAATGACTCAATGTCTTTTAAAGAATGGCTGACAGAGGAAGGGAGATTTAATTAATGTAGCAAGGGTTTTTTTGAGTTTTAATGAGTTTTCAGAAAAGAGTTTCACAACCTTTGATCCCGTCAGGAGATTCAAAACTCCTTCTAAGCTAAGCTCAAGCACTTGAAATAAATAAGAGCTTAATTTAACAATAGGCAAATAATGAACATAATTATAGTGACAGAATCAGGATCAATGAAAGCCTAGCCTCGAGTATACCACATTAGATGACCCTGGAGTTGGGACTGAGCAAACCCACGTATCTGCCTGCACTGCCTCACCTTATCAGTGCTGGAGCCTGGATACTGACGTGATTGCTGACGCCATACAGGTACTTCTGGAAGGTGTGGGTGACACATGGCTCAGGTTTCCTAGCATCACACAAGACAGCATCTGCCTAGGAACCAGCATTCAGTACATTGTGAGGAAAAACTTCTCCCCCTAAAGTCAAAACTACCATCTGTAGACTCCTTTGGAAGATTTTTTCTTGACTGCTGCTGATGGAGTCATCCACCTCAGGAGACATTTAAAGGCCTTCTGGAAACATGAAAGGCCACTGAACCCTGAGGATGAGGCCAATGCATTCATGGGAGATGTGGCAGAAATCTTTCTCAGCATCACTTTATCTACAAATATGTGTTTGTCCATTTAGTCTAATTTTTTACCAAATAATTTCATTTTTAAAATGAACTTGCATTTTCTGACATTTTAATAACATTTTAATAACATTTTCTGATGTAAATGAGGCCATTCATTTCCCAGGAGGAAAAGCTAGGTACATAGCAACTACCAAGGGCTATAACAAGTCAGTACAGCTTTCAACTTGTTGCTAAGAGTCTGCTGCTTGCAATTACCTTCTTCCTTAGCAGAAACCAGAAACAAGAAAGCCTGAGGGAAAGGGCAGTAGCCCTTGTCCCTTCATCTCTTAAAAAGTGTGGATCTATCCATTTTATCATTAAATTCCTTACAAATATTTGTGAAGATTTTTTTCTTTAAAATTTTGCAACACCCCATCTGTTAAAGTCACTTCCCCTCATTAAGACTATTTACATGCAAAGTTTTAGACTGCAGCTGCTTTTGTCATGACACCATCAAAATATTTGGAATTATTTATTTTTTTTAAATGGGGAAAAATGTATTTTCCATTTGTACTTGGCATTGCATTACTAAGAATCTCTTCTGGTAAAAATCATACTGAATCTGCTGTGGTGGCACTAGAATAGCTAACAAAACTTGGCTCAGCATTGTACCCCTAATTATGTTAATATGTTTCAGAATTGTTTTATGAACTGAAAAATGGCCATTCCTTTTGTCTGACTAGGAAGGAGAAGAAGAACCTTGTCTATACATTTGGATTCCCAGTCTTATGCTCTTTACTAACTCAGTGTTCTCTCACAAAGGTTACAAACCTTAAAATTTCTTTCTAAGACTCTTAACAAAGTTCGTACTCTTTATGTTAACGGAAACCATATTTTTATATATTAATTCTAAATTATACCAAATGAAAGATCTGCAAATCAATACTAATTGGTTTTAAAGCTTGACTATCCTATGTATTTTATCTATGGTTAGATTGGTAAGTGGAGTTGCTGTGCATGATGATAGCTGGTATATCTGTGTTATGTTGACACAGTAGGTCTTGTTTTGTACAAAAGAAAATTAGTTTTTGCTAGAAATCTGCTGTTAATATTAAGAGAGAGAGAGAACAAGGTATAATGCATTTCATAACAATATTTAGGAAGAAAACTAAAACTGAAAAGGATATCTCCTTGGTACAGCATTTGCAACAGGTGGCAGAGCTGGAAATACATTTAGATGTGTCTTCTGCACATTTAGATGTATCTTTTGAAAGGAAAAGATTCAGATTCGTCAATCTGGACAAGGAGCGGTTAAAATATAACTCAGAGAGAGAAAGGTGCACGTGGTCTGAAGCTTTCTGAAGCTCAGAGAAAGGGAAAGATGTGACAGGAGAGTCATGGGAAAGGCACAGACATATGGAGACCAACATTTTGCCTCCACCGTGCTTCATTGTTTGAGACCACAGAACACAGAGTATACAGCAGCTCAGAAAAGTTGATCTGATAAGAGATGATAATGCTTTCCCTGCATCGCAACACTGCTGAAAAGATGGTTGCATCATTGTAACATGCCAGACGTGATGCTCAATGTTTTATGTATTTTGTACCTAGAAAGCGCAGTGAGAAAGAGAGATGAGCCCTCACCAAGTCAGTCAACACATGTGCTAAGTAACTCAAGTTTACGATGCAGCCTAAGAGTTTATTAATAATTAAATAAACAAAAGTATTTTAACTTCATTGGATATCTTCTTCCTCTGCCAGGATCCTTAAGCAAACTACATTCAAATATATACCACGCTGTAGATCCTAAAACCTATCTCACTCCAGCTGTGTAAATGCACACAAATGCAGAGAAAGCTGTCAACAGAAGGAGAAATACCGGGGATTTCCTTTCAATTTAAAAAAACAAGATGAAGATGTTACTATTTCTTAATATTTGACAAAATTGACAATGTAAATACAAAACTGCTTTAAAGGACTCTTGCTCTTCTTTAGGTAGCTTTCATTGTCAGAAAAACCTCAAAAAACAAACCAAACCAACCTACCAACCAACTCACCCAAAAAAAAGGAAAAAAAAAAAAAAAAGGGTCGAGAAGAGACAATTTTAGACACTTTTGGCCCCAAGAAAACTTTAAATGAAATTTGGTATCAGTTATGACTCTTAGAAAAGACAATTTGAAATACAGCATACAAGTAAAGAATTCCAAAAATATGGCTGTTTTCTACAATGAATGCAAACAGATATTGTGGTATTCTGCTATGGATATGTACTCCAAAACCTGGAAAATGGGTACTAAATTGCTGAATAAGGGAAAAGTCCTAGACTAGAGTGCCACAAAGGACAAAACATCAGTACAATCACTCCGGGAACTAGCCCATGTGCAAATAGCTGCCTCTACACCACTTGGGGTACTTTTTGGCTACACTTACCTGCTATAAAGAGGTAACAAATTGCAAAATACCAGACTCATTAAATTTCTTGATTTTGGACAGACCTTGGACAGCCAGAATGAACACATACACCTGTTATTTAAAAACACAGATCCATGAACAACCACAAGCCTAAACTGGCAAAGTTATGCCAACATCTTCAAACAAAGTGCTTTTGCACAGCACTTGTATAGCTCATCAGTAGATATAGTTTTGGTCAGGGATGCCAACGTCTGACAGAAATAAATACCAGCACAAAAAGAAGAAATTTTGATTTCTAGCCAAATAAAGAAAAAGTGAATTTTTTGGGAGGCAACAGCAGTTTGAGCTAAAAGGGAAATGATTTAAATTGGCAAGATAACCCAAAGCCAGAAGACTCTGTTAAAACTTGTTATCAATGTTAATAGTGTTAGGAAATGTCTGTCTTTGGCCAAATCACATGTCTATCTCCATATTGGACTACTGCAACAATTTTCCACTAAATTCAGGGAAAAGAGTCTGAAGAGGATTTAGCTTTCCTTAAACAATTATAGAAATGGGGGAGGAAGGCAGGAAGGCAGGAAGGGAGGAAGGAAGGAAGGGAGGAAGGGAGGGAGGGAGGGAGGGAGGGAAGGAAGGAAGGAAGGAAGGAAGGGAGGGAGGGAGGGAGGGAGGGAAGGAAGGAAGGAAGGAAGGAAGGGAGGGAGGGAGGGAGGGAGGGAAGGAAGGAAGGAAGGAAGGAAGGGAGGGAGGGAGGGAGGGAGGGAAGGAAGGAAGGAAGGAAGGAAGGGAGGGAGGGAGGGAGGGAGGGAAGGAAGGAAGGAAGGAAGGAAGGGAGGGAGGGAGGGAGGGAGGGAAGGAAGGAAGGAAGGAAGGAAGGGAGGGAGGGAGGGAGGGAGGGAAGGAAGGAAGGAAGGAAGGAAGGGAGGGAGGGAGGGAGGGAGGGAAGGAAGGAAGGAAGGAAGGAAAGAAGGAAGGATTCCATTTCAGCCTAGACTGAGATACAGTTTTTGTCCTGAGCTCTGAACCCCTTTCTTTTAATGGCCTGTCAGCTCACTGTAGGTGAGCTCAGGGATGGAGGACTGTTCCCAGTCAAGTCAGTGAAGGCAACTTTTTGCCTTAATATTTCCAATATGAGCCAGAAAATTTAGATTTTGTCACTGGCAAGCATCAACAGAATTGCAGCCCTGACAGGACATTTGAAATGATCCTTTAAATGTCATCTTTCTTCTGGTGCATCAAACAATTGAAAGGTGTAGTTTATAGAAAAAACTCATACATTTCTTTTCCAGCATTTAGGTACAAAGCAAGAGAAAGAGAGAAATGCTGGCGCACTTCACGCACAATATACTGAAATAAGGATAAAAGATAGTTTTGGAATAAAAACTGGGACTTTGGAGTGCTTTACTCAGTGTCTATGTTTTTAAACAGGTGCATATTTCCAAACCAATTTATCGTTCTAACCTCAGGTTTCCTGCTCAAAGACCTAGATAACTAATAAAATGTCTGAACCAGGTGTTATCAGATATTGTTTATAATGGCCAGTACTTAGACCAGTCTAGAGATCTATTCCGATTGAAATGAACCTCTTAAACTTTCTTTACTGACTATGTGTGAGAATTAAGTGGTTCAAAAAACACCCACATTTTATTCAGCACTTTGAATTGCATGAGAGAAATTCAAAGATTATGTAGGTTTATATTTTCAAATGCAGTTTTCTTAAACACCAAGAGAAACTTTAAAGTATTTTAATGAAGAGAGGTGCATATACCCGAAAAATCCCGTACTTGGTCTGGTTATGGTGTTGTATTGGCATAATTAAAGGTTAGGTTGAATTGGAATGGCCTGCCCAGGGAGTTGGTCAAGAAACAACTGGATGTGGCACTTAGTGCTATTGTTTAGTTGACAAGGTGGTGATTGATCTAAGGTTGGACTCCACAATCTTAGAGGTCTTTTCCAGTCTAGATGATTCTATGATTCTATTAATTGTTCCTGAGAGACAATTTCCTGAGGGAAAGGAAGATGGGACAACTCATCTTTTCTAATTTGCTGTTGTCCTGAAAGGACAACAAAGGAAAAGATTTCCTAAGCCTTCACCAAAGAAGTCCCAGTAGAGGAAAAGTAAGGCAGTGTTATAGAAATTAGATTTCTTGGGAGCTTTTATTTATTTCAATCTTCAGGAAGTAAGTGCATGTGTTCTTTCAAGAATTCATTAACCTATAAAATTTCCTTCTTCCTGCTTCACAAGCAGTCACTCAAGGGAGTGAAACACCTCATCAAAATAAAACTAGAAGTTAAAATTGCATCTATCTAAATCAAAGTATCAAGGTAGAGAGAGAACGGAGTCAGAGGACTTAAACAGATGTCTATGGATACATAAAACCTGACCTCTTCAGGGAAGGCCTGAGAGCTCCCTATCCAGCAGCTCTGAGTCAGCGAGGCACTAAGCTGTCTGCAGCAGCCAGTCAGGAGAGTTTCCAGGGTCTGCAACTTTAGTAAGTAATTTTGCAGGAACTGTATAATGTTTTTAATATGCCCCACTGCAGTTTAATAATCAGTCCACTAAACCTGAGGGTGACTCAGTAGAGAACTTGAAATAACTGTTTTCTTCAGGAATGGGCCTAGATGTATCTGATGATTTTCAGTGGTTTTATTTCTACCCCTTGCATCACTTAGGATACCTATGGGAAAATGCCATTAGCCATAAGAGCTCATTTATTATTCAAGTGAACAATACCAGACATGACTGAAGGGCTCATACTTCTGGAGTCATCTATAACCAACAACACACTATCCTCTGTCATTACGCTTAACAGCCAAAGAAATGAGTTATAGGTGACAACAAACTGGCTCTAGAGAACATTTAAGAGAAGAAAGTTGGTGGTTTTAAAACCATCATGTTTCTGGTTTTAGAGTAGAAAATAAACAAAAATAATTATTGAAATGCAATGTGCTCCTTCGCCTATGAGTGCACACAAAATTAATTTGGAAGACAATACTTGTCTTCCCCTTTCTCTCTATTGGTTGGGTTTTTTTGGAAATGAGATATGGGTAGACTTTGACAGAGTCAGCCCCATAATCCTGCTGTAAAAGGACTTTGAATAGACAAGTGACTTAGTTCCCTGTGCAGCTGTGAACAACATGGCACAGAGGCAACTCAGAAGGCCAGGTTATGGCATTCAGACAAGAATCAGTATCTCTGGTTACATATACAACAATGGAGAGCTCAGTTCAAGGTGGTCAGCCACTCTTTCTGCGTCTCTTCAGCTGTTCACCTTTGCCTTTTCTCTCTCCTCTAGCACAGAAGGGTGTTTTGTTCCAATAGGTCCAAAACAAAGCCATTGTTTGTCTGCTCTGTAAGATGTTGGCAGTCTTCAGCTGCTGATTTTAAAGGGATGCAGATTTTTCAAGGGGTCTAATTCCTGTTTAGAAATTCTTCTGCTTCAAAAGTGCTGAGTGTTTAGCAGATAGCAGGCCAAACCCTTTCTTTCCTACTAGTTTGCCAGAACACGAAGTTCTCCCCATCAGTGACTCATGGTCATTGAGAGTCAAACTGACTTGTACCTTCCACAAGGCCAGCACATTCAGAAGTCCCTCAAAACATGAGTAACTCTTACCCACCACTATCATTTTCAGGGTAATCAGCACCATGGCTAATTACTGTATTTCAGGGCTCTGCCACAGTACACAAGTGTGCTTAGGTCTGAAAGGACAGGAAGAAGGAATTCAAAAAGGAACATAAAGGCTTTTAACTCCTAATCCTTAATTAAAATTTGTCCCAAATCATGCATGAAGGTTTATTATTACATCAGGCAGGTGTTTGGTTGCCATAGAGAAAGAAGATGTGAATCTCATTTCAGCGCCTAACAAGCCAGTACCCACATGCCAGTATCCATCCTTAAAGGAGGAGACAATTATGGTGCTGTCTCAGTAGAAGCTAAAATGTGAACAGGCAAGGTGAGAGGATGGAAATGCTGTGCTCCAATGGCATACAAAAGCAGGCATGCTGCTACATGCTCTAGTTAAGCAGCGCTTGAAAGTCATAAATCTCATACATTCTTTGAAGTACAAAATAAATTCCTATTGAGGAAGTCTAAGAAATGACAGAATTTATGTATGAGCTGATGTGCATATATATGGCTGACTCCCAAACTTCCCTTACAAACTTTCTAAATGCCCCTTGGTTACGATGACATTAAAAGTTATTGCTTGGCCCAGAGTGCTGACATTTATGACTGTACTATAATGTTTCCTCTTGGAAGCAAAGGTAAAACCAGTGTGACCACTCTCCACAGTTCTACCCCTCTAAATTGTAAAAACCCCTTGTTTTCTTGGACTGAGGCAGAGCAGACACGCCTGGTTTATTCATAGCCCTGCTTTTGTTTATCAGCTATGTCTGCTCCAGGCAGGCACTGTAGCATCAGGACAGGGCACATCCCATGCCTAAGGCCATGACCACACTGACTCCAGCTGCCCTGCTGGCTTCCCCACCTCTCTGCAGTCTCACCCTGCCCCTGGGCCATAGCACCATTGCCATCTTGGAAATCACAGAATCATAGAATTATAGAATAGTTCGGGCTAGAAACGACCCTTAAAGGTCAACTAGTCCAATCCCCCTGCAACAAGCAAGGACATCTTCAACTAGATCATGTTGCTCATATCCCCATCCAACCTGATCTTTAATATCTTCAGCAATGGGACGTCCACCACCTCTTTGGGCAACTTATTCTAGTGGTTTACAACCTTCACCGTAAAAAGCTTCTTCCTCATATCTAATCTAAATACACCCTCTTTCAGTTTAAAACCATTAATAGGTTTAATCACAGCAGAGCACTCCTCCTGTGCTCCTCTGTAACTTCTCCTGGTGTCTGAGTGGCACCCAGGCACACAAAGGCAATGAGGCATATGGGGGGCCACATTGCCCCCTAAAAATATTGTCTAATAAAAACTTTATATAAGCTGCCATTATGGTTCAACCTGTCAAATGCTATTTTACGGTAACATATTACACTAAAAGCATTACTCCTAAATGCACAAGATTCAGAAGCATCATTTTTCAGAAAACAGACCTTGCAGTTATAATTTCTTGGGACTCCACTATCAACTCTATAATTGCATAAATATTTCATAAGAAATTTTGGCCTACTTTAGATGACAGAAGATTTCATTACTTCTGCTGATAGTACTGCAGGTTATATTTTCTGTACAGAATGTGATTTTACTCCCTTAAACTGTTTGAATAAAATATGACCTTAATCTTACAGTGATAGATTTTATAATAATTGTCCTTTCTTTGGAAGAAGAAAAATGGAAAATGAACAGGTGCTCCTTTGGGATAGTAGAAACTACGGTTAGAAGAAAACCAACAATTTTTAGAAGAAAACAAATGTATCATGGATAAAGGCTTTCTGTATATAAACAGTTTGATTAATAACACTGTTGGTGTGTTCATAGAAGTGTTATAACAATTCTGTGTCAGAGATTATATATTACAAGGCAAAGTATGACTTCTATATAGGAATGTCACCATCAGCCTCAAGACTGAAGACTTTCCCTCAATCAAGGGTGATTGGTTTAGAGAACTAGACAAATTTGGCATGCGCAGGTCCATAGGCCCCGACGGAATGCATCCACAGTGCTGAGAGAGCTGGTCGGCACAACAGTGAGGCTGCTCATGATCATCTTTGAAGGGTTGTAGAGATCAGGAGAGGTGCCTGAGGATTGGTATAAAGTAAATGTCACCCTCATCTTCAAAAAGGGCAAGAAAGAGGACCCAGGGAAGTACCAACCAACCAGCCTCACCTCAACTCCTGGAAAGATGATGATGCATCTCATTCTAGAGGTCATCTCTATCCACATGGATGACAAGATGATCAAGAATAGCCAGCATGGATTCACTAAAATTAAATCATGCTTGGACAACCTGATTGCCTTCTGTGATGAAACAACTACCTGAATGAATGAGGGGAGAGCAGTGGATACTTTCTATCTTGACTTTAGCAAGGCTTTCGACACTATCTCTAGCAGCATCTGCAAGAGGTTGGAAAGACTATTGCCTCAAGACATTTTGGGATGCATATGTGTGCGGAAAGTGACAAGTTGGGCCTAGTCCATGTGAATCAGTGCCCTGCCCCACACCCCTAGAGCCTGTATCCCAGCTCTGCAGCGGCTACCAATTATGGCACACCAGAGGTAATGGTCCACACCAGCCCCTGGAGCCCCTAACCCGAATCCTGAGTGGCCAAATGACCTCAAATCCCACCTGGGGGAAGGGCCCAAGAAGGCAAAGTGCTATTTAAGGCCAAGCACAAGGTCATCACATTGTCTGGATCCTACCTCTTCTTGGAGTTTTTATCATCATTGGAACATGGAATTTGATAGCTGTGTATGTACTTTTCTAAATATTTTCTGTCTTTCTCTCTTTCTTTTTCTTCTTCTAATTACCACTTGGAATTCTTGAGTAACTTGAAATTGAGCAGGCTTAACATTTGCTAAGTTGAATGGGCCAAGTTAATACTTTGAGAAGAGTTTTAATTTGATTGAATTTTGTTCTAAATCTTTTCCCAAAGTTCTCTGATTTTCTAAAGTTGCCACTAAAGTCTTTTTTGCTGTTTTGACCTCTTCAGAATATCTTGTTTTTATTTCTCCAGTGTATCCAACTCAGAGCACATGAAAAACCGTAAGTCCTGTTAAAAACCTCATTGAGCAAGTTGTTTGGAGCCTTATAGTGCCCTCATGGGCAAACTGAGGAAGTGTGGACTGGCTGAGTGGACAGTGAAGTGAATTGAGAACTAGCTGAATGGCAGATCCTAGAGGATCATAAACGGAGACACAGGGTCCAGTTGGAGGCTTGTTATTAGTGGTGTACCCCAAGGTTCAATATTGGGCCCAGTATGGTTTAACTTATCCATCGGTGACTTGGACGAAGGGGCAGATGACTCCTCAGTAAGTAAGCCAATGACACAAAACTGGGAGAAGTGACTAATACACCAGGGCCCATGACAGGCTGTGATTCTGTGACTGCTGCATTTAGCCTTTGTGACTGCTGCACTTAGCCTTGAGCTCTGTTGCTGTGGTGTTTCCCTTTTTCTGCCCCTTTTTTCATAGCTTGAAATTTGTATCTTTATAACAGAAAAAAACCCAAACAACTAGTTGAGTGAATAATGTCACAGATAACGGTCATCTACTGCCATGGAGAGGACACCCACAAATGTATGTGGTCAGCTCCCTCTGAGGAACACCAAACACATGAGAAGTTGAACAGATATGTAATTTTGCTGTAGTTAGTGTCTAATCTTAAAGAAAGTTTCTCCATCAGATCCTTGATACTCTGTGATTTAAACTGTGCATCTCTTACACTCTCTCAATGCTGGGTGAGCGTATTCTGTCTTATGGAACAGTTTGAAAGTCTTTCAGCTCTTCGAAATAGGAAGAACAGAAATCAGACTATGTTAAAAAAATTTTTTTAGACTCCATGAAATTGGACCGATGGACCTTCTTCTAGTTTTTTCTAGGATTTTCTGTCAAAGATATTTTTTCATGAGGGCCTTTTGTCTCATACTGATGGCGTCATCTCTAGAAAAGTCATCTGAGGTAAAATAACTTTGTATTAAAATGTAATGATTCAAGTTCCTGACTTGTGACTGATAAAGTGAAAAAAAAAAAAAAATAGTTAAAGAGATAGAAGGAAAAAAAAAAATCAAAATGTAGCAGTAACGATACTGCTTCTGCCAGTACAGAGAAAGCAGCTGGAGTGTGGCATGTTTGTAGCTGGATCACCAGCAGAGCACGAATTGTACATCTGTGCAGATCAGACAGCCAAATGTTGTGTTTAAAGCTTGCTAATTAACCAGACCATTCCCGGAATAAGGAGTAAGAAATTGCCCAAAGTGATTGCAAAATATTTCATTTTTTTTTCATCTATCCATTCAGCTAAGCAGTTCACATGCCAATAAACTTTAAGTATTTTGCAAGAATGTGGATAACTTGTCCAATTGTTGAAAGATCTGAAGATATTTCTCAAGTACTTGTAACTATCCTGAGTGTTTCTTTCTCGCTTACGGCATTGCCTTTTCCCGGTTACAGAGGGTGGATACTAAATATTAAATTGATGAAATTTATTGACGGTTCTGCAGTAAACCAGAATGATTTACACTGGCAGAAACATGTTAAAGTTACTGATTAAAAGAGTTGCCCCCAAGACACCTTTTCCAGGATACTTAAAAAACTTAGCTGTCCAAATTGTTCAAAATGATGGTGCAACAATCCACTCCCTTCAAAATTTTGCCAGTGGAACATGGTAAATCATAAAAGCATTTTCATTTGGGAACGTCCAACTGCTTTCTAATGAAATACTATGGACAAACCTCAAAACATTTGCTTTAGAACGATTTAAGCAATGAAAAGTGTTCATGTTTATTCCAATGTTTCAGAATAATAAAAATGGGATGCACATGATACGATAATTGCATGTCATACAAGACATCTTGTAAAGCCAGAAATAAGCTGGAAATAATCTTGTACTGGTACAAAGAAGTCTCCTGAGTTTTCAGCCCCTCCACTTAAAAATCATATTTCTTCTGATATTTTAATAAAAGTGTATGCTGCACATGATATTTTTAACATCTACCAACTGTATAAATACTTTGGTTACATAAGTGATTTAGCTTTGACAATATTTAAATAAACTTGTCCTACCTGGGAGCCAGAAGCTACTCCTTTTCCGAATGATTTTATTTTAGGGAATTATAGCCTGGACCATTTCTCAAAAGTACAGATCGAGATTGTTCTATAGTTGATTCACTCCCCAGCTGTGACCATCAACAGCTGCCAGTCCGTTTCATCGGCAGCCAGAATATATACATCTTCATTCCAAATCTTAAAGTCAAAGTATAGACCATCCTGGAAAGCAGTGCCAGACACGCACATTTTTTCAGGACAAGTGTTTTCTAACAAACATCCGTAGAAGTGGATACAATCTTCTACAATAGAAGTATGCAGCTACATTTGGTTTTGCTCAGACAACAATAAAAAGTGCATTTATAGCCAAATGATTTGCTTATTTGCCTATTCCAAATGTTTGCATGCTTTGGAGGGAAGAAATAACAAGGACAATTCCTTTCCTTGGAGGAAGTGAGAAGATACATTGTCAGAGCAGTGTTGTTTTTGTTAATTAGAATACTAACCACAAACATGTCTATACAATCAGCTTCTGTCTAATTAATTTAAATCTAATCAAATGCAACATGAATTCCAAGTACAAAGGAATTGATCTTATTGCCAGAACTTTTCATAAATAGGGACATTGGCAGTTGCCCTGGCAATTAACAACTAAAATTGTATGAAAGCCAGCTTCTAGACTGTATAAACTAATATAGCTCAATTAATTTAAATATGGCAATGTCAATTTATGCTAGCAAAGGTCTTGACCTCACAAGGAGTTAAAAAACTGTGAACAGCTATGGATAAAATGTATAAACAACTATGGTGACTTATATCCAATTTCAGGTAATACAATATCGGCCATGTTTACAAACCCATGGAAATAAGATGTAAATGCTTGCTATGTCCTCTTCATCCATATACGACAGTGCAAGCTGTCCACAAACTCTTAAGTACATCTTGCACCAAGGCTACAACATTAGTGTGCTTGTCCATAGCCACAAGCACACAAAACCTGTCCTACATCATTCATGCACGTGCAGTGTATATACAGCACACGTGTGTGTGTGGACCAAAAAAGAAATCTTTCAGCATCAAAAAAGCCGCTAACCAAGGCCTCACAAGGGCACAGGAATGGCCTTTGGAATAAGAGGGGTCTTATGACATGGTATCATCAAGGCAGGAGCTAAAAATTAAATACTCATGAGCCAAGGAGCTCTTCCTCTGGAGGAGTTACCCCTGTGCAGAGGTGCTGCTGCTGTGAAGGTTTTAGGTTATGGTGCTCACAGAATGTGGTTTTCCAGGGAGCAGGAAGCCTTGCAAACAGTGCAACTGAGAGAGAAGGAGGTTTCTTAGAGTTTTCATATCTGCAGTCTTTGTTTCTGCATAGTTCAGGAAAATGCTCACTTCAAAAAAACCAGCCAAACGGACCAAGATTTTCTACTGAAAAACAAATGAGACATTTTTTCAGGTCTTTATGTGATATGCCTTTTTTATCTAAAGTGCTTCAGGAATGGTATTTCAAATCCACCATCTGCACATCACTTTGTACGAAGAAAGCCTAGTGTCTGCTTCTACAGGCCAGGCTTCATGCAGGACAAAAGTCTCCAATAGCCTAATACAAGGTGGCACTTGTGATGCCTGCATGGATATAACACTCAATTCCAGCTCCAGCACAGAAGACCTGTTCAGGACTTTGAACTCCAGTCCCTTTGAGGTGAGGTGTCACCGGGAGAATGTAGCTTAATTTTAAAAACAAAAAAAAATTAAAGCATCTCTGCTTACTTGAATTAGCTGAGAGATAAAGCTTCAACTTGAGGAATGCCAGAATGTCTCCAGATAAATATTTTTCTGGAATTTTCATTATAATATTTTTTGTCCTGATCTGAGGAGAAAAGCAAATGTTAAAATACACAAGTTTCCTGTGGGATAAAATTTCCAAATTTAGCTCTGCTGCAGGAGACATAAAAGTAAAGTCGTCATAATCCAGAAAGATATGTGTTTTCCATGTGTACACATACTTCTGTACTCCTGCATTCTCCTGACTTCTCCAAAAAGATTTTTCCTACCCTAAACAGTAGGAAACATACTTTCCTTTTAGCCTTTATATAGATCTGTGTGCTAGGTATAGGTGTACTTCTCAGACTCAAGAAAATAAATTTTAAAAATTATTTGTTCATCATAATAAGTTAAAAGAGACATAACTCCAAGTGACTGACTGGTAACTCCAAGCTGTGAGCTAATGATCTGTAATTATCAGAGTTGAGCTTCAAACCAGCAAGGTAATTTGAGAGAAGGATTCCAGCCTGTGCTTATCTGCAAGTTTCAGTGCCTTTCTCCTAAAACATTTGTATCTATTCTTCCCAATTATCTCTGATCACTTGGGTGCTACCTCTGCTACATCCTTGAAAAGAGCTATTTCTAGTTTATCCCAGGACTCCTACACTTTCAGACATCATGGTAGTTCTGATAATTAAACTGGTGCCAACCATGCAGATAGTGTCTCAGTTTAGAACCTTTGTATTTCCAACATTAAAAAGGAGACATACCCGGGAACTAAGGATAAGCAGGAAAAGTTGTGCAGTTACCCCAAAAGTCTTTGTTGATATAAAGGTAGAATATCAAGGCAAAAAGCAGCACTATCCAAAGCTGTTCCCTATTTCCAGTTAGGGCCTTGTTCGCTAAAGATTTGCATGAGGGTGTGTAGATGAGAATTAACTTCATTCTAGCCAATTAATTTAAATGACTGTGAAATTCATACTACAGAAAAGGAAAGCCAAAGCTATTTTATTGATGAGAACACTGCCCAGGAAGCTGTACCACACACTGTAATAGTTCTCATACCTTTGGTACATTTGCTTACTACCAGCACACCCAAAGCAGGATGAGTTTGAGGTTATCACACCATGCTTTTGCCTGCCAAATCTGACTTTACAAGCTTCTGATGAAATGCTAAATGCATCAGTTATAAAGTATTCTCATTCCACATAGATAGCTTGGGAGCTATTTCAGTTGCAATGTTTTCCTTCTAAAACCTCATTCCCCGAGTGAGAAAACCATTTGCCCAGGAAGGTTTGGAGCAAAGAAAATCTCGTGGATGTGTGCTATAATTTCCCAAACAGAACATAAACCAGTAGAAATGTCCACTTTTTTTTTTTTTTTTTTTTTGGTAGTAATATTCAGCAATAAAATTCCCATAAACTGCATGAAATAAACTTCTGTGTGAATCTAGCCTCCAGCTTTAGGCATTTGCATTTCATAGTCAGTAAATACTGTGTCAGTCCCAATCAACCTGGCATCTTGCACGATCAATAAACTCATGATATTTTAAACAGTGGTGTCTGTAATGCCTGCTGTATGTCCAGCATATGAACCGTTCTTTTACCACCTCTTCTGTTTTATTTCGGTTTTAAGCCAGCTCAAACAATTAGAACAGTAGATTAAGTATACATTATGCTGTCATCTGAACGCCATCAGAGGCCTGCATCAGGCCCCACAAAGGCAGATGCAAAGGGACAGTTTGCCGAGGTGCCAGACTGTGACAGACGCTGCTGTCTCCCTCCTTTGCCAGGTCAGGAGTCCTCAGACTCTGGAATAAGTCCCAGCATGTGATGGTCAGTAACCAGACAGTCAGACACTCAGACTTGCTCATTAACCAAGGCTATAGTTAGCCTTTTTATTTCTTATTGACTTGCTTACTAAACATTAGAATAACTAAACATTCTCTGCGGGTCACTACATTAGATTTGCAGTGTTACGATACAGTTGAGGTCTTCCAATTCTGATCCTAAATATGGGAAATGGAATCAAGACCCTTAACAAGTAGAATGGATTTTTACTGTGAGCTGAAACAGTAGTAAAAGGACATTCAGCATCAAAGGAATCTTATTTATAAAAACATTTTATATGGCCCATTAGTCAAATATCAGCCCAATGACACCATTTCCCCAAAGCAAAATATATGTGTTCACCATTGTTAAACCAAACAAGCCAACAACCAAGACTGAAATCAAGTGATAAGTAATAAGCCATTCTACTTCAGTTTCCAACCACGTGGCAGCATATGAAGTTAAAGAGTCATCATGATATACCAAAGAACTATGGTCAAAGAATATTTTTTGCAAAACAAAGCACATGAAATTAAGAAGTTTGCCAAGTACTCTCCTAGTTATGTACATGATAGTATGATAGTTAATTCTATGACCACAGAAATACATTTATGAATGTGCATACACCCATATATATACTACTCATAGATAATGTATGCAAAGGACAAATAACCAGTTCACTTTATCCAGGTTTTTAGATAAGTACACTTTTATTTCCTCCTTCTTGTCTGAGAGTGACAAATTTGTTCTTCTAAAAATTCTTAGTTTTAAAAACCAGACTGATTATATTTTTAAGAACTTGCGCATTCTTCTGAAAGTTTGGCTCATTGTTTAATGCAATTTCATTCTACATATTTTTTCTTTCTGAAAATATGAAAGACATCTACAGTTATTTAGGCAAGGTAAACCAATATAAAACTCTATTTCTTTTTGTCAAAGCTGCTCAATGGACAGATGAAAAAGGTTGTTATAACCTTATTGTGCAACATGGATTAGTATGGATTCATAAAATCCAGGTACAGGTGCCTTTCATAAGAGTATTAAAAACTTTTAACACTTTCCTGGATTTTTCCAAACTTCTTAATGTTCAAAATTGCCTGGGGAAAAAAAAGGATGAGTACAGACTCCTATAAAATTACTAAAATATGCACCATTTTTCTCGGGTGAATATTTTATAAAATCAATTTTAAAATATGGAAATAAGAACTACTTAGCACTTACAGCATTTTCTTATTTCTACTATATCTTAAATCTATTTTAAATTGAAAATTTTAATTTTAATCTGCAGATGGTAGCATGTTGCCAAGTTAACTATCATGCAAAGAAGTCTATGGTAGCTTATCATGTATGATGTCCAACTTTGTCATTGAAACCCCAAATACATATCAGTATTTTAGAAAAGTAACTTTATTTCTTTATCTGGAATCAGTAGCTCCTGACCTTCACAAGTCTTTTGTATTTTACTTTAAGTTAATAATCATAGAAAGATTTGGGTTGGAATTGACCTTTAAAACCATCTGGTCGAATACCCCTGCCACAGACAGGGACAGAGGCTGTTGTGAGAATGAAGCGTCCCAATAATAGCACCTCTATTTATAGAGAGTGTGTCTCCTCAAATCATTACTCATTCTTCCAGACCTCAAGAATAACTCTCTTGTTTTCAGGTATAAAAGTGTGAAAATCATAGATGGAAAGTGCCCATGAGGTTGTCTAGTCCATCCCCTTGATAACACAAGATTTAATTTTGTCCTGCTTGCTATCTTGTGTCTAGTAAAGTGCAATTCTTCAGCAACAGTTGCAGGTCTTCAGGTGTAGATACGGAAGAACCATATACTTTCATTCCACAATAGGATGCATTTGCAGCCTTTCTTTCCTTTCATTTGACCCCTTTTAATAACCTAAAAAGAAAACTTCCCAAGTAATATTTAGAGATTTCCTTAGAAATTTCCAAGAACCTGACACAGAGTAATTTCCACATATTTATCTATGATTTTTCAGTTGCATTCCAGTCAACAGATCCTGATTATGATGAGAACAGAAAGCATAAAAAATAAAATAACTTTTGATATATTTACTCATGCTTGTGCCTGTTTAGCTGTTCCTCTTTGTATGATAATACATCATCTTTATCTTTGAACAATATTTTCAAATGAAAACAAAATTCTTGCAGAAAAATGCATATCTGTGGGAACTGGTATTTTCAATGGGATAAGATTACATTTTGAGAAGGAAAGAAATAATGTTTTTTGGATATGGGGAAATGTTATAAAAACCCGCTTTAATTAAAAATTTTCAAAAGTGAGGGTTTAATCATCATGAGGGAAAATGGCTTTCTACTGCATTGCCTTGTGACTTATCTTAATGACTGTCTTTTTCTTACAGAGATATAACCTGGACAACAACTCTCAAAGGATACGTGCAGCAGTTGCTAAAACTGCTCACGCACATTCCCCTGCCATTTATAACTGAGCTTCTTTCCTTCCAGTTATTCTTGTAGCAACTGATATTTTAACGTTGCTACTGTTAATTTTTGCTTTTTAAGGTGGGGAGGCACTGGAACACGTTGCCTGGAGACGTTTCTGATGTGCCAACCCTATGAGTGTTCAAAGGCCGGGCTGGACAGGGCTCTGAGCAACCTGGTATAGCAGAAGGTGTCCCCGCCCAAGGCAGAGGGAGTGGATTTCTAAGGTCTCTTCCAAACCAAACTGTTCTATAATTCTATGATTAATCTCTTCTATTTGTCATGTTCTATACACTGAAATTACCCATCAAGATTTAGTTCAGTGAAGACTCTCTTGCTTATCTCCCAATTAGCTCACAAACAACTTGATAAATCCTGCCAAATGTTGTGTCAGAGTCTGGTAATCATTTAACCCAAACAACTGGCACTGTAACATCATAAGTAATCAGAGCTTTCTTCTTCAAACAAAAAGTACCATCTCTCAGCATGGTCTCCATCTTCTCTTTCTTCTTTCTCATTTGACAGCAAAAGAATTTACGAGAAGATCATCTCTATCCTTTGAGATGATCTGTTTTCCACATCTCTAGTTGTTGATGTGATGTTTCATGGTTAAAAAAAAAAAAAAAAGAGATTTATTTTCATCTGTGTTATCATCAGATCCATAAATTTGTAAAGTTAGACAGTTTATTTAAACAATTATTCATTCCCCATTCTACATTTTTTATTGAAAATTTTATAGTCTTGCTCTCATGAAATTTCTGAAGTTTGTTTGTATTTGGGAAGAAAGAATTACTTGTTTGTCTTTTTCTTGGTATCACAATTATCAGAGAGATGTTCTCCTGAGTCCCATTTTAAGGTTGCCCAAGGGTTTGTCATATTGTCCTGAGCAGCAAAAAGCTTTCTAAATCTCTTTGGTCACTATCTTAATCTTCCTCTGAAGTCCTATGGGAACCTATTTTATTTCTCTTCACTGGGATTTGGGAAAGGCTATTGTTTACCAGCCAGTGACAGAAGAGACTGTTCTTTTTTTAGGGGCTATTAAATACAGTTCTGACTGGAATGTACCAATCACAGGCTTCCCAATGTTACTTTGATTTAACTGGAGAGCTGAAAAATGTTGGCATCAGTCCTGCAGTGCCTGCTTTCCTACTGAGCAGCTATATACATTTTAAAAGGCCAATTCAATTGAAAAGATATTACAATGAAAGTAAATCTGAGCAGACACTTCTTTCCTTCAAATTCCTGGTATCACTTTCCACTTTCTACACAAAAACAAGGTGTTACAATTTATTCAATAACCACCGAAATCTTGCAAAGCATTTGTCACCAAAGCCCTTTAGAAAAGAGATTTTCTGGTACAGCAAGATGTGTTCAGACATTTATTTGGTCCGACTTGGGCATTGTTGCCTTGACTTCCAGCTCAGCACCACAGATTGCACCATGGTGTCCCATCACGTCTGTATGAGACTCACTGCACATTTATTACATTTTATAACTGCAGGAGTTGCTAGCATTATGTGATGATGATTACTAATACATAAATTTTTAGGACTCTTGTGCAAACTCAGTTTAAAAAGTAAAGACCAGATTGAGTCAACTAAGGGAAAACCGGCTGGCAAAGGCAGAAAATGTATGAAAAAACATGTGCTTTTATTTGTGTAAGCACACAAACAACATAAACACACCTGTAAGCAATTGCTTTTCATTATGGCTGTTTATCGTCTCTGTTTCCACTGGTTCCAATGATACTATTGTGATAATGTGGTTTGTTCATGTGTCCCTGGCAGTAGAGATGAGATTTCTCCCACTAATATCCAATCTGAATTTTGCTACTCTTTTCACAAAATTGAGAACCATGCTGTCCAGTCTGTCTCACACACAGCTTTAACAAACACATGCAGATGTGATTTGGGAAATTCTAAATGTTCTCTTGCTTAAACAGACTCTTCTAATGATTTTAATTATAGGCAATTTCAGTGACCACCAGCAAAACTGCAGCTATTGCTTGAAGTAGGGTTTAGAAAGCAGTGTTCCGGAAATCCTTATTACCACTTATCTGTAACTTTTTGATTATGTGCAGAAAAAGAGGTAAAACTTCCACTTTTACAGGTTTGGTTCAGTCTGAAAAAAAATTGATTCCCCTTCAGCAGGTGTGAATAGATAATTCAGAAGCAATATAAAATCCAACCTGCCCACACTGTCAGCTAAGTGGAAATACAGGTGTCCACTCTCTGTAGAGCCTCCTTTCAGCACTTTAACCTCCATTTCCCATCAGTTTCTCATTTGATTTATGGTAAAAGAGCTACCTGGTAATCAAAATGACAGCAATGAGTCACAAACATACCACCTTCTATATCAGTGGGAAAAGTTTTATGCATGTTGCAGAAGTTTGTGTTTTGGAAAACTATCTTATATCCTGGTGTTAGGAAGTCTGGCAGAGTATACATGGCATTATTCTCATCAGTGTATGTACAGTACGTAACCTGGCGCAGCAATGCACATGTACTATGCATATGTTACCGTGTGTTATTGCCTTGAGAACTGCTCTTAGGTTTTTAAAAACAACATTATGGTCAGCTATGTAACTGTGTTTTCTATTTATATTGAAGGAATAAGAGGCTTGGTTTGGTTGCTGATGATTTTGCTGTTGTTTAACCCTGTGTACATTGGAGGCAACACGCTCTGGGAGTGTAAACAGGACTCTCCACGTACACTTTTGAAAAGTTGTACTATTTCCATTTACCATCCTTTTATTAATGCTGAGATGTGAACTAGAAAGGCCAAAGGCTCACTTTCAAAATCCTAGCTAAGACTAACTTTCATAAGAGAAGAAAGTTACCTTTTTACTTAATATATTAAGTTCAGACTATATTGAAGCTATTAAGTGAAATGCACGAGAGTCTATAACTTATACAGACTTATATAAGTCTATATAAGTGTGTGGTTTTTACCATGTTCAGAACACTTCTGTACTTTAAAAAGGGTAATGCCAAGAGCTTTTATACCTTCTTGCTACCTTGGTAAAGGCTGTGACCCTCTATGGCCCTTTGGAGTGATGTACGACCTGCCGTCTACGACGACAGCAAGAGCTACTTCTGCCAAAATATACCAGAAAAGTTGCATAGACATATCTGTTGGACTCTCTTGTAGTTGTTCCTTGTCAAAGGTCAGAACAGGGTTTCAGTCACTGTGGCACTGAGGGCAAGCTCCCTGCACAACCCTTCTCTGCACCGACAGGCAACCTATTCTTCCTCCACTGTTGCCTGCCAGCTCTGAAACACTTGTCCTGGAGGAGGCAATCTTCCCACTGAACATGAGTACACAAGTACACAGGTCCCAGAGAACAGTGAGAAAGCTCCCTGCTTTCCTTTCCCAGTTTGTGAAGCAGCAGCCCTTTTGTCAAGTAACACCTCAAGTCACCAGGCACATGCCCATGCCTGAACTGAAAACCACGGCAGAACCTACTATTCAGTCAGAGTGGAGGTGATTCTTCAACCACAGACAAAGCTGAAACTATGTTTGTCCTAGACAAATGCTTTGTCTGGGAAAGAATAAGGGGTTTCAGTCCCTCACCTGACCCTGTCCTGGCTACAGGAATTGCTGCACAGGAATTTGCGAGTCTGCCTAATACTAGACCCAAAGAACAAAGTATATATACAAGTTGATGAAAGATGATTAGAAAAATGCACCTAAATCCTTTTTCCTGTATAGATCAATTTAATAGTGAGCAAGAAGGGCATACTGCAAGGTCCTCTTCCGTCCCTGAAAAGCTTTGTGTTATTCCAAGACCTTCCAAACATCACTGTGTATGATACAATCATTATTGAAATCTTTGCAGGCAATGCAGAATTTGTACATGCATGTAACATCATTAGGGGAAGGAAAGCAAATTAAATGCTCAGAGATGGGGAAATCTGAAATGCTGGGACACTCATACGTTCATCAAATTAGAACGAAATCCAGAATTCACTAAAGAAGATTTAACCAAATCAGAAAAAGAGGCTTATGTATGCATTTTCAGGTGGGAAATATTCATCATACTGGTTGCCCATAAAACATATCAAGTGACTCTGAAAAATAAAAAAAAAAACCCTTGACTCCAGCAGTTACTGTATTCTTTGGGTATTTTACGTGAGAAAACCATATCTGTTTATCTAGAGCAAAATTGGCAAGTTTTTAAATGAAGTTTTGCCAAATGCTTTCGTTAACCATAAAATATGAGAGTATAAGAACATATGCCATGCCTTCTGGGCATAATACAGCAACATAAACCGGGAGTTACTTCAGAAAAGCTGAAAAAAAGTTCCGTACAAAAGAAAATCAAAGACAGAGCGCTCCAAGCTGGTTGTGACACAGGGGTGCGTGTGGGGGTGTGAGTGTGGGGGTATTGGCTCTCTCCTGATCATAGAATTTCAATTCTTAGGGTGACATACAGTTTTCGAGAGCCTGTCTGCTCAATAAAGAAAAAGGTACGGTGCAAAAGTGAAGAGGCAGCACCTCATGAGCTTGGCACCTTCATGTCTCTTTTAACCATCTGGCTGTGTCCCATGCTGACTAAACAGGGCCCATGCATTTAGCAGGTTGCTTTTCTACCAGTATTTCTAAGAAAAGGTCTCCAGAACTAAAACAACATAGATGCTTGCAACAGATGTTTGGCTTAAGACCCTTTCTTCACTCTCTCCCTCCTTGCTCTATACAAAAATTATAACTAAATTATAACTAGAAGAGTTAAAAGTACTTAATGCTGAATCACTCTCATTTGCAACACCCATTTTCTTTATGAGTGGCTGAAATTCTCTTGAATCATGCAGTGATAGGAAAAAAACACATGTATGATTTGTCATGAACATTTGGGAGTAGAGTTCAGCTAAAGCCTAGTCAAGATGAGCTAACACAAATGCACTTTTGCACGGTAAACATAAAATAAAAATGAGAATGGTTATTTCTTCCTGTTTGTTGCCTCTTGTTCACCCACCTTCCAGAATATCCTGTTTTGCAGGTCAGGGCTTGTGTCAGATGGTTGTGTAGTATGAATTACAGTGCCAGTCCTCACTGACCAGAGGGATAAAAGCAAATGGAATGGGCTGTAAGTCTAGCAAACAGCTTTGGGAGACCTTAGAAGATCTCAAAGATAGGGATACTGAGAGCTGTGGAAGGGTTTGGGGAAAGCCATGCACAGTCCCACTCTCTTTTGATCACTTATGTAGAGAACTGGGCATTTTTAAGGGAACAAGGTTAACCTCTTTCTTTCTGGTCTTTCAAATCTCAGGCAGCAAACATAAATGATTCTTGGGAAAAAAGACTCAAACCACAGCTGAAAATTTCTCTTCCATTTTAAAATCTGTTTAATTGTAATTTTTTTCAAGAGGCATTTCAGTGTTAGCCATGGCTCCGTATCTTCTTCCCATGAATATCAACTTGCATTGGCCATTAGCCACTTCTCCAAAAGATCCCTCTTTGTGGCTACCAGATCAGAAACACAATCACTACAAGATGTGAAGAGCAAACTCACAGGGTGGAACTGTGTCAGAAAACATCCTGTAACATCCTGTAGCAATAATGCTGTTCTGACAGGCTTTAAACAAGATTAAGTATTCTCTGTCCTCCAACAGCCTAACTCTAGCACAAAAAACTGTCTCATGTGCACGAGCTAATTTGACAAAAATGTGACTCTTGGCTCAGACTGGCTCTGGATCAAACCTGCCCTGGTAGGTGAGACAGTGAGGTACAGAGCTTTGGTGTGGAAGCTCAGCCTGAGACAGACGTTTGGCTACAGATATGGTATCACTCAGACAAGGTGAAAACATTTTGACAGATGAGTTTTAGACCAGAAATCTCAATTTCTGTCAAAATAAGAAGTCTCAAGGGAACATGTTGATTTTTAAGGCATTTATCTGCAAGTGTCAAAATATTTGCAACTTTTTTTCTTTATATTTTGACAGCATCAAAATATTTTATTTAGATACAGCAATTTTTTTTTTATTTCCTCAGTTGGTTTTATGACATTTATTTTGACATAGCATAGTAAAATTAGTATTTACTGTAGCTGATAATTTTATATTATGATATGTCCACATAATCATAAACTACTGTCAAAACATTTTAATATTTTCCAAGTCTTCATTCCTCTAAGACTTTAAGACATTTGGTTTGCTTTAACTCATGATTAAATAAATGAGGAAATAACATAATTTCTCAGTGAAAAAGAATTCTTTTTTTGTAAACTGCTAAAGATTCTGCAACTTTATTTTATACTGCTGCATTTCATATAGTGTATCTCACAATAAAATCCTCCTCTATGTGAAAATTACTGGAGATGATCCCTTATATTGACAGAAATAAAGGAAAGCTGAATGAAAAGATAACTGTTTATCAATGTAGTTTTTCTCACACACCTGAAAAGATCTGGAGTTTGAGGAAAACACGGTGGTGGACTAGAAGAATTCTGCATTTTAGAGAGACAGAAGAACACTTACTGAAGATTAATTTTGTTTCATTCTAGTTACCCTGGGAAATTGCTGTAACAAGAGCTCTGAACTCTGAATCACTAGTGTCACTATTCCCATCTGTTTCTGAGGTGGGCTCAGTTGTGAAAGCTTATGAAGTGAAGAGTAAAAGCTTAAAAAGGAAGAAAAAAATATTGCAAATGAATAAAAGAAGATATTTCTGATGACAAGTTGCAGAATTTTAAGTTTTAGTTAATAAAAATCTTGTCTATTTTTCTACTTTTTATTTTAAAATAATGTGCATTTGTATACATATAAAAGCAAATATTTTTAAAAGTGTAAACCCATTCCTAACCCAATGACCTCTCTAAAAAGCTAAAATTCAGTGTTTTCCCCTCGCCAAAATTTGATAAGCCTCGAGAAGTTGGAGAAAAAGGACCAGATGTTAGTCAGACTCCTGGTCACCAAAATAGGTACTAATGTAGAGTTATACTAACATCCTTGAAATTTTTTGAACGAAGAAAGGAAAAAGTGTAAGGATGGTTTGAAGATATAAGTTTAATTACTCTTTGATTTAATTATTCTTTCAATTTCCAGAAGTGAGGACAAGCATTTTAAGAGAAAGTAATCCTTAAGGCAGAGTTGATGATGTACTGTTCATCATGCAAGGCAAAAAAAGAAAAAGTTGCACATTCTTGAAAGATGATAGTAACCCCTATGTTTACATGTCATAGTCCTGGAGATGATATCTTACAAAATGGGAGGTAAACTCCGGTTACTGCTGGAAAAAACAGTTACTTTATTTTCTGAAGAGGAGAAAAATGTTGCAAGAAAGATGTTATGTAGGGTGTTATGTCCCCTTTAGATTCATCATACACTTTCCCGTGTTCCTCGCTTGGAACCAGGCTTGTAACTGATGGGGCAAATGCCTGCTGTAAGTAACCTGTCTTGTTAATCTACTTGTCAGTTTTCACTATAAAAGATAAATTAAAAAGAAAGGTTTAGTGACTTTTTCAGGCCTTGGGCCAGCATGCTGGCTATTCAAGGAATGCTTCACCATCCAGTAAAACCAGGACTAAAATGCACAAACTTTCCCACAGATTCTGCCAGTGTGTTTGAATTCTGCCTATAATAACAGTCCTGTTATTGCCAGTACCAGGCCTTTTGTGAGCAGACAATCTCAGCTCAGTCCAAATAACGTAAAGAATAAAAATGTGTACTGAGATGTAAATTTTAAGTTCATTTCCCTCTGTGTTTTTCTCAGATATCTGCACAAACACTGCTAACTTCTGCAAAAGCACAACAAAAGCATACGTCTTTAAAACAAATGGGAACTGCTTGCTACCAGGGAAAAGCAGTCTAATTAGGTAATAATATTTCAGTGTCATGCTGCCATGGGAAGACTAGGCAATGTTCACACCCTGCGTGAGCTGAGCAGAGAGTTAGTCTAAATGAGATTAAATAAGAGATATGGGCCAAAAATGGCTTAAATTGTTCCACCAGAACAATAAATAGTGAATAAACCCTGAACAATAGTGAATAAACCACCTAATTTTTCATTTTCTGCTTTGAAAGTCCAGCAATAGTTGTAATGTTTATTGACTGTCTTTTTGCTTGTTACCAGCATTTTGCAGTGTTTCCTGGATGAAGTAAATTGCTATAAACTTAAGCAAAATACTGAAAAAAATTTTACAAGGTTAAGCTTTCTTGTTTGCATTCATAAGCTGGATTTTTTATTTTGAGGCTGCCAGGAATTTCCAGACTGTGCCCTATCAGTTTTATTTCAGTCTGTCTATCACCATGGCCTTCTTTCTGCATATTTCATTATAAGAAAATATTTTTGCATGGAGAGATTACCAAGGAGAGAAAATAACATTGAAAGCAAGAGTGTAATGGGTGGTTCCATGTAGATGTGCTATTGAAATGCAGATCTGAGTTACTATAGTTTCAAATAGGATACTTGCATGTCATCCTCCTAGTTCTACACTTAGGTAATAGCAAGATAGACCTAAAATAGCAACTCACTCAATGTCCTGTTCTTGTTTTACTACTGGGAAATAAAGGGAAAAAAATTAACCATTGCTAACTAAAAGAGACTATTTCCACTATCCAATATGGACATCTCTTCCATTCCCACCAGGATCTCGCTGGCAGCTCCTTGCCAAACTAGCCTTCTGACACTTTGTCCTGGCCTACCACCCTTCCCTGAGAGCTGCATGCAGCCTCATCATAAACATCTCTTCCTTTGCCTGCAAAGAACCACGATCTGCAAGTCTGAGCTGCAGCGAGCACTTCTGTGTGAGGAAAGGCTTGGGGCTGGAGAACTCCTTCTATCCCAGTGTGTGCAGTCCAACTAGATCTGGAAGCTGTCTCTGGAGCTGGGGGAAAAGCACTTGAAACTCGGACCGTGGTAGAAAACCAGGACACCCCCGTGGCACACTGTGGCCTCTTTGCCAGACTGTCCTGTAGGCAGTGGCTCTTTTGGCACCACGACACGGATTTGTGGGTACTGTCTCCGTCAAGCAAGTCCCCTGCCACACATAGGCTTCTACCTCTTTCTTCCTTATGGCCACAGGTAGCACATGTCATGGGGGCCTTCCTATTCCCATTCCCTGTGGCCTGGGACACCTTGCTGTAGCTGTCAGAGGACAAACATGGAATGAAGGCTCCTGAAGGTATTTAGAGCTGAAGCAGGTGACAAGCACGAGGCTTAGGTGCTGTCAAGCTCTCTTTAATTTCCATTTGGGCCCTGTTCCCAGTGCACCTGGAGCAGGCCCAGCTTTCAGTGCCACTTAACACACAGCAACACATAAGAAACTTAATTACTTTAACTACAGGCTATGAGAAAAGCAAACAGGATCAAGGATATACCGAACTGTGGCCAAAACTTGCTCTCTGTTCGTCAATACCTACGTACTTTGGGACAGGTGAAGAAAGCAGTCTGGTCAGTGACTCATGCTGTCCAAAGCCTTTCCATCACATTGGAGTCTATTTTCTGTATTTCTTCTGCCCTGGTGGAGGGGTTTTCTCCTGGAGTGTATCCTAGGGTGATGCTTTGAGACCCAGCCTTGACCTTACCTGAAGGATTAAAGATTCATAGCTGAGACTGCCATGTCCCTAGGAGAAGTCTACACAGCTCTGTTCTCTGAAAGTCACTCTTTGTCTCCACAAAGCATAGCACAGCACAGCTACAAGTGGCAGGTATACATCTGTCTGGGTAGATAAACAGCCTTTTGGAGTGGGAAGGGAGTGGAGAGAAAAACTCGCTGTTGGAGATGTCTCCCACAAAGGATTTTCTATTAACATTTGATTGCATTTCACGGGATTTATTGCTGCAGCGCCCTACAGATAAGATATGCCAAAACACTGTCCGAGGCTTTTCCTAAACATAAATTCTACAGAGTGCAATCAAAATGTCAATAGCAAGCTCGATCTGTTCTGCATGTCTGTGCTGCAATGTAAGTGTCATGGGTTTGATCAAACTTAACAAAATCTGCTGCTTTTCAAGGCACTGAGTTTACTGGGTTTACTTCTCTGGATTTCTGCTAATTACTTTGAAACTCTTTATTAATTAAATAAATATTGTAGAGGAGGGCAATGAAGATGTCACTAAACAAATTTCCCAGCCTTTTTCAGGTTGCAGTTTTTCTGCTATGCTACTCAGAAAACACAAAACGTGGGAGTGGAATAAAATGTTTCAGCTAACTGAGGTGTCATTGCGATGGATGTCTTGCTGTGCTTTCTCAACTGCTGAGTTATGGGGAAAAACTGAAGGACCACTTTATTTCCCACTGCCACATTCAGCACTACCATAGACATTAAAAACATTTTCCATTCTGTAGAAAACTTGGGGCAAAACCTTTATTTCTGCAACAGGAGTGCCTATACGCTGTGTTTTTTAAACAGACACAAAACATCAGCAATACCTGATAGATATGGACATAACAGTGTATATGCACATAAGTAGCAAAGAAAAAGTCTAGAAAAGGAAAACTGATGAAGTAAAGACTAGAATTCTTCAAAGACTCTTGGGAAATTAAACGGGAGAATTTCCCAAATAAAGGGAAATTAATCTTTTACAGGTTATTTCTGCAATTAATGAAACACTTTCAAGAGCTTTATGTGTAAACTGCTACTGCCTTTTAAGGTAATCTTAAAGCAGACGATACTATTTACACATTGAATTCTCTCCAAACATAATCAAAATTCCTTGCATTTTCTAGAAGGAGCAAAAAGACTGAAGTCCAGCCTGGTTTTACATCTCTAGGGGCATGTATTCTGCCTAATATGAAAAGAGGAGCAAATTATGGTCTGACAACAGATCAAGTGCTGGGATATATTCTTCTCCTCAAGCAATATATGCTTGAGGCAGAAAAACAAAGAGACATCTTCAAAAATCGACTTGTGGCTCCCTGCTTCCATCTGGTTCCTGCCACAGCCCTGAAGTGTTCCAAATGGATCGTGAGAGAAATTTTTGGGGCAGCAGACTCACCTTGTACAGCTTAGATGATACAAAGGGAAGACAAATGATGCTGAGAAGTTACCCTGTGGAAGATAACTGAGCTCAGCACTAGTATGTCATCAGCATTTTAAGACACAAGACTCTGACAGTAACTATTATTAATGATATGGAACACTGTCTAAATAAAACAAAATTATATTTAAAAGGATTTCTGAAGGATCTTTGTTATGATTTATTATATTTTTGTGTTAATAGTGAAGAAAATTTATTTTCAATGTGTAAGTTGTAGCCAGAAGAAATTGATTAATCATTTAAACATCCACAGCCAAATTACAGATAATAATTTGTTAGATGGGAGTATTTATCTCCCTGAAATGTAACTATCTTGAGAGGTTTTTCTTCATTTTTCTTGCCTAAAATCAAAGAAAGAAACAATTAGAATCAAGTCACTTGGCAAGTTGTGACTTTTCACAAAACCATTTCATAATCTGATAAGAAAGAACAATAGAATTTCCAAAATAATTCTGATTACTCAGACAAGAATGTGGCGTATCAAATTAACTAAGAATTGACAAAATAAGATTAAATTTGAATGAAATCCTCCTAGTGTCATGCCATTGTTGTCTGTCATTCATATTTTTCCTACGATTAACAAGATTACAGATCAATGCTTGGATTTTTTCTCTGAATTTACTGCTCTTTAATTTTCTCTTTCCCATGAAGACTGAGCATTATACTTTCATGCAGAAATTGCTAAATAGTTTGTGTCTGTGCCTAGAGATGTTTGTCCCAGCCGTGACATCCCCTTGCAAGCCAGTGAGATTTATTCCCATCTTCCTCATTGGTTAACACAGATCCCTCTCACTGTGAAAGTCAGGGCCACGCAATGAGTGGGGAAAAGGGTTCACAGTGTGTTAAAAATCAGAAAAGTCACCAACACTACTGTTATATGCACAAAAAATTCTGGTGAAAGTTAGGCTTACAGTATTCATGCCACGATACTGTACATCTTTACATTGCAGCTTTCTCTTTCCCCAAGTTGTTTTGTAGATAGCTGTTCAGCATCCTCCCAAGTCTTTTTATGAATAACTCCAGAATATTTGGAGCAAGACCAGAGAAGGGCAATGAAGTTGATAAGAGAACTAAAGCAACTCTCCCATGAAGGCAGGCTGAGAAAGTTGTGGCTCTTCATCCCAGAAAACAGAAGGTTGTGTGGAGACCTCATAGCAACCTTCCAGTATCTGAAGGTGGCCTCCAAGGAAGCCACAGACGGACTCTTTGTCAGGAATTGCAGTGATAGGACAAGGAGTAATGGGTACAAATCGAAAGAGGGAAAAATTGGGTTACATATACAGAAAAAATTCTTTATTGTGAGAGTAGTGGTACACTGGCAAAGGTTGTCCAGGGAAGCTGTGGATGTCCCATCTCTGGCAGTGTTCAGGGCCAGCTTGGACAGGGCAGTGAGGTTGGAACTCAACGGTCTTTAAGGTCACTTCCAACTCAAACCATTCCATGTTTCTATGATTCTAAGCTCCAAAAATCAAAGTTGCGATGCACAGTAATGTGAGGACAGCAGGAGAAGCCCCAGCTGCACTGTCTCCAGGGAGGTGATATGATATTGAAGGTAAGAGGACTTTAACAGAGCGTACCAGTACCAACTCAAACAGACCTAAGGGCTCCCCCAGATTTTACTGTCTTGCATTGCCCATTAAGGACTGCTCTAGCAGACCTGCAGCAAAAGTTACACACCAGTCATTTCCCCTTTCCTTCTAGCTCTTTGCATTCAGAGGGTTAACGACCACTTACGCTGTTCCCACACATGCCAACAAACTGTCACTTTATTAATTCTTCATGTCATGTCTGCTATCAATCAAATTCATTACACTCTGAAGTATACCAATTACCTACTGGATTTCTCTTCTCTCGAGCCACAGAGAGGGGAAAAAACAAACAATATCTCTAAAAATAACAGAAAAGAAAATGTAATTCAAAACCATTTTCTATTTCAGCATTGCTTCAGACACTATTACTAATAAACTTAAGATGCTGCTTGCTTTTGAAAATTGATTTAAAAAGGGAGAAACAAACTCTTTCCACAAGATCAATAGGTTGCTCTGCCCAGCTCACAAGCAATACAAGTACTAAGAAGCTCTTAATTTACTGTATCCTAAGCCGGTTTTACCAAAAATCTATTGTTCTTTCAAGTCATGCCATTTATCAGTCAAGTAGTTATTTGCTAAGTAGGGTCGAACTTTTACTCTTTTTTTTTTTTTTTTTTGTAAATGTCATAACTGTTTAAATTGAATTTCAAAATTGTTATTTGCTGAATAATTTAGTGTTCAATATCCTTCAAATCTTTAGGAATTTTTTGACAGCTTTAGTCAATATCAATTTTATAGTCCTCTGGTAGGAAACTCAAATTGCTAGATGTATTAAATAAATATGCCATTTACAAATACATATTATGAGGGTGCTTGTTTTCCCCCAAATATTAAATAAAGATGACAGACAAAACCACATCTCAAGTAAACTCCATGTATCAGCCATAAAATTTCATAGCTTGCCGTTGCTCTCATTCTGCTCCCTTCTTATAACATCTTTTATTATTTTTATATTTCAGTTTTGATTAGCAGATACGGAAAATAGAAGTATTTTTATCTTCTTTGAGGTTTGGTTTTTTTTTTTTGAGTTTGATTTGATTTTTCTTTTTTCTTTCTTAGCATTGAAAGACAGGTTCTCCCTGATGTATGGACCTAAAAGCTGACACAGTTTCTGTATTTCAGCAGCAAAGAAAGCAGACTTCCATTATAAAACAACTTTGCAGCCACAAGAAGTGGCTTGCTTCAAAATTAAGCCTGAAAATTGATGCAGCCTCCAAAAGATTTATCATGTACATTTGCTTGCCTGATTTTCTCATCAAGGGCTGGATTCACCTCTATGAAAGTTTGCTATCCAAAAGGAAAGCATTTGGATAAGTTACTGCTCTGGATTCCTTCTATAATGACCACAAAGGGATGCATATATCAAAATACAATTGATCCCCTTTGAAAATACAAGTCTAAAATAAAATTAATTAGTTTCTGGAGAGACATCACAGTCAACTGACCATGGAATGATCACAGACACCTACATCTGAGACCACTTAAAGCAGCAAAATCCATCCCATTTCCACGCACCACCAACACAATTTCACTTTCCCCATAAGGAATTTCTTTCCTCTTTGAATGTAACCTTTTTAATTTCTCAACTCAGATGTAAAATTCAGACACTCTTTTTTCTTCTCACTAACACAAAATATAGTATCCCAGCTCAAGGAGAAAAAGACCAGCACATCAAGAGCATTTCCGGACTCTGTGCAAAGACTAAGGCTAAGGCTGAGGTATCTCTCCTTTCCGACACTTCCCAATTAGCTGCCTGGACTCATTTGGAAAAGGAGAAAATAAGCTCTGGAAAATTTTCCCTTCTGCTACCTTCCTGTTTACTCACCTGGCACCTCTGTACCGTTCTGCATCCATCCAGTCTGTCAGATTCCTTGCAGCTTCTCCATGCTTCCTGAGGCTTGCAAGCAAACCAGACGACTGCAGTGTCGTCCTACCAAAACCAGTTGGAACAGAAATGTGATCTATATGTACGTATAAAGCTGTTCACCTGGCACACACACATGTGGCAAGGTAGGTTGAAAGGGACAATACCTGTACCTATTGAGACACAGTCCCAGTAAACCTTATTTAGGTATCCAGCATATTCTTTTACATATCTGACTCAGATACTCTTAGTTACAGAACAGTCGCTTAAAATCATATACTACATTTAGGGCCCTTCAACATCACATGTGTGAAGGTCAAATGCACTTTGCCCATTTAAAAGCAATTTCAGTAGGTCTGTACATGGTTCTAGAAAAGACCTTTTTTATTGATTACCTCATACCACTAAACCAAAAGGGTCTTGAACACTTAAAAATTATGTCTTACTCTGTATTTAATGCTTTGGACCAGCAGATCTGTAAGTACTTTAACAATCACCAGTTCACACGAGAAAAATTTCAGCTCTGAGCTGTGCAGTGACATTTCCTATCACATCCTTGGCAGGCTCACTTGTTTCCCCTCTCTTCTATGCTGTGTAAGCAAATGGAAAGAATGAAAATCCAGCAAGTGGAAATGTATTGACTAAATTTTATTAATTTAATTCCAAATATTATGGGATGTCTAATGGACTCTCTGAAGCCAAGTCCATTGTCTTTCAGCTGCTTGACATATTTCTCAGCTAATTTAACATTTATAAACACACACGCAAAATGAAATTTTAATGTCATATTTGCATGTTAAATTCTGGCTGGACTGTAAGCTTGGTTTTTTTAAGAAAACCAAATTCTCATTAGTGGAGAATAAAAGTATGACCAAAATAATTTCTTGTAAATAGAATTTAAAAATGAAGAAAATGCATTAAAACCGCCCCACAAATATACAGACAAACAAAATATGGTGCTTAACTTTCTGATGGGAAAAATGTATGACATTTCTGTGGAGTTCTAACATCACTTATGTGAAAAAATATTTCTTTTGAAATTGTTCAAACATTATTTAGTTATTTTAAGCACTTATTATGTTACATCTCTAATTACCATAAAGATGAATAAGTAAAATCATAAAAGAAATGTCTTCTTTGTACAGATAAAAAGGGAGCAAAGACACATTAATTGCTAGTAGAAAACACAGAGGTTATTTAGTATTTGTGTGGGAAGGGAGGAGACATTAACTTATAAGTAGGCAAGTTTTTTTGTTGCAAGTCCTGCTGTAGTGCTGGATTTTAAAGATAAGTATCTTTTCAAAGAAACAGCATTTAAAAGAGTCTCAATATGAATAGAAATGTAAGAGCTTCTAATTTTTTACTGGCTGACATGGTTCACAATGGTAGAAGGAATATCATATAAGTGGAGAAAACTTGCCCTAAATGGGCACACACTGTTCATAGACTTTCTGGTCAGTTGTCGCAACTAGATTTCGCATCTTGAGATTTCAGTGCTTCTTAAGACAGGTCAAAGATGGCAAATTTGAGTTCCTAAATTGATATATCTCATAAAAGTAGTGAGAAAAAGAATTCAAAAATGAGAACAAATATAAATATTCCTGCCTATTCGGAAAGCGCTAACCCACAAGTTTGTAATTTCATAGGAAGGCCTAGACAATAAAAAATGACCAATGATAACAAGTACCTATGATCAGAAGCATCGTAAGTTATCATAAATATCTTCGAAAGAGAAGATTTACTGTGCAATTTGTTTATTCTACCACACAAGATAGGGATGTGGCACAAAATCAAAAACAGTAAAAATTGCACATAAACAAGGGATAAGAAGGTACGTGCCCCATTCCCCCTGGGAAGCAACATGCAGAACAGTATCCTGTTTTGCTGTGTGCAACCGATGCCTTCTGCATAATTTTCAGAAAATGTACCTTAAGAATAAATCTCTGAGGTTTCCTTTTGGGGATTTTTATGTCTCTTTTAGTAACTTTTGAGTGAAGGTCTCTGAAACATGAGGTTATATGCAATATATTTAGCTTCTTTAATACAACCTATATAGATCAATTTTTTTTTCATCTTCTCCTCCACACAGTACAATACCTCTGAGATACCGAACTTTCTATAGTTGGAAAAAGACAAAGTGACAGTCCTATTAAAAAAACATGCTAAGCATGCCACACAATGAAGCTTGCGAATGAGGCAGCACCAGCACAAAATCAATTCTGATTCATCCACCAAAGGGAATCACCCCAATCTTACCAAATAAGGATGCTTACAAACTACCTGGTCTAAAGTAGAAAGACAATTAAACAAAATACAGCTGACTTCCTGACTTCTGCCGCTGGGCATGAGTCACCCATCAACATCTGTGCAGGAGCAGATGGGCTCAGCCTCAGCCAGAGGGTGATCAGGCTGATCTGCCAGATCCCCAAAGTAGCATAATCCTTTAGACCTCCTGGGAGAATGCGTCATTCTCCCAAACAGCCCTGAATCACACATAAAGTGCTATTCTTCCAGCCAAGCAGCTGCTGAGAGCTCACGTATGGACCTTGCAGTTTTCTCCCTGAGAGTTAGCTTATGTGAAATGCTTCAGCTGAATTGAGAACTCCTTCATCTTCCTGAGAGCCCTCATGGTTCATCTGCAAAGTCAGGACTTTTCCCTTCACTCCAGGAGGCGGGATATGAATGTTTCAGCCTGAAAAGGTCAGGGGACCCATATTCTTCCCTTTCAGAATGACTGCCTGACTATGGGTGGTGCTATTTCCTTCATGTAATAGGAGAGCCCTGCTCAGTAAGGCATTTACCCTCAAACGAGGGACTGCGGCATCTGGTTTCCAAAGTGTACAGAAACATCTAATGAGCTGCTGACCTCAAACACCTACGCCCTGTGAGGTGTGATGTTTCAGCTGTTTCTGATGGCCAGCTCCAGATGCATTCAGACATGAACAGCCCTCTGTGGGTAACCCTCTGAAGCACCAGGCTCCCCCCCACTGAAGTCAGAAACCAGGAAGTACCTCTTTACTATCTTAACATCTCACTGACAGGCAAAGCACAAAATGTGTAGTTTCAAGACATCACATAGGAGGTGTCTGTAATCTTAAGACCTCACCAGTACACTAAAGTTAACCTATAGGTATTTCTCACAGGTATTCGTGTTCTTCACCCACAAACACTTTAAATAGCAAGGGTGCAAGGATTTGTGCAGTCTTCTAGGACATTAGAGGGACATTCATGCTGTCATTCCTGGAGCATGTACTGGTGCTACCGCTTGTGTACTCAGTCTTCCTGACAAAAGAAGCAGGTTCAACATGAGATGTAGTCAGAAACAGGTTTGGTTTATTGTCCTGCTCAAAGATGAGCAAGAGGTACCCTTGGGCAGCCCCAATTACACCACTTACATACCTTTGCATATCTTTTCCTGTGTCTTTATGTCTCTGCTCTTGCCCTCATCTTGTCATCTCTGACCTTTCACAACTAAATAACCACAATTATTCCTTCTGCCTTAGTCCGAGTTTTGCTGCATCTGTACCCAGATTTGGTGGGTTTGATACCACTATCTAGACGTTCCTGGTTTTCTATGATGTTTCTGATATGGTTACATAGACACTGCTAGCTTTGCACAGACCAGAAGGCCACACATATTTCCCTCCAATTATGCAGACATTTCTTAAGCAACTCTCTCTTAAACATCTGTGAAATCCAACCTCCCTTCACAGTGCTATCTCTAACCTTTGTCAGATTGATGTTACCAGTCACATCCAGAAATTCCAGGTATGTCTTGTCCAATAGATTCCCACATCCTTTGCAGTTATCTTTACCTGGGGTCAGGACCCCATCATCTGTCTTCATCCCTGATACAATCAAGATGTCCCTTGGCCAGCAGGCAGGTGCCAGGTGGACGTTGAATTGATTTAGCCAAACAAGAAAGAAGATGAACTAGTTCTGCATGTGGGAAGAATAGAGAAGTTCAGGTGTGGAGCATCTATATCGTGTCTTGCCATGTGCAAATCCACAGCCTGAAGGAGGAAGACTCAGACTTTTATGACAGATTTTAGGAGCAGGATTCATCTCATATAATATGAGCTGTCTAAAATTTATCTAAAAAAGCATCTGCATTTTGTTCTGAACTCAACACAAGAAAGCAACAAACAAACAAAGGAAGTTAGAAGCTTTTCCCTTGACTCATCAAAAATATTTTTTTTCTCTGCAAGTTGCAGGAGTTCTCTGTAAAGCAATGCTGCCCGTTGTACCAATTCCATCAGCTGATTTTCTCACTCTTCCTTTTTTTTCTCTTCCTACCACCATGTGAAAATGTTTGATGAGTTTAAAAAAAGACACAAATGGAACCAAAATCTAAAACATTAATCTGCATTCCTTGTTTCCAGCGCTGTAGACAAAGAGAAGTGCAAAGGAAGTGATGGTTGTTTACTAGCTTTGACTGACAGAGCTATTGCCTTCTTGCAGTTTTGTAGGTGAGGTCATCATGCTGAGTGTAATTTTTGGGACAGATGGTGGAATTGAGACAGACAACAAAGAGCAGATGGCCAATGAGAAGTACCAGAATAAAAACATGTGGTTTGGAGCTAGACAGCTTACTCCTTTCACATGAAACTGTTCAAGTGTTAATCTATTTAATTCAAAATTTAGATTTTCTATGAATGTCTTACAAAAGCTGCAGTTACTACCATTCAGACATTTGAGCTCAGGATTTTGTTTTGGATGTAAGTATTCAAACTTACTAGGGGAAAATTAATTATTTTATTTTTCATTATGATACTAGTTGAAAGTGGTGAAAAACAGTGTTGAAGGATAGGTATTGGTTTTTCCAGGGATATACATAAAACTTTAAAATATTTCTGTCTTCACTGCTTTCCATTCCTCCCACTTGTCTTGTTCTGCTACAGAAGACTGGTTTTATAGCTAAAGGTGAGGAGAAGAGGTACTTGTATATAAAGATCATCTTCATTTGCTTCTGAGACTGAGACAATCAGCATTAAGGGACATATCTCAAATCCAGCCTTATCCATTTCAGATCAGTTAGAGCACCGTATAAAGAATACAGTCAGAGTACAATAGAGTGAAATCACTGTGTTATTCAGGTAGAGAGGAAGGCACTTGGAGATTGGTGCATCTCAGTGAGCTTGGTATTAAAGCAGTATGGGATGGGATAAGATGTGCATGGGCCAGAATAACAGCTCTTCTTCAAAAAGGATGCTAAACAATCCTTTCACTCTTGCAAACACAAATTCAGTAAAATCACACTGATTTTCATTAGTTGAATGCCTTTGTACATCAGTGATTCCTCAGTAGTTCTAGTCACAGACATTTTATGGAAGTAACCACTGATTTTTTTATTTTTAATTTTATTTTTTACCTGAGAGATCTTTGAGGATCTCTAGTGGAGTAAGCTGCAGACAGCAATAATATGTCTTTCAAAGGTCTCAATCGTCTGTATTCTTATAAAATAAATTTCATAAAATGCAGCTTTGATCTTATTTGCACTGCTACTAGCATACTTTATCTGTTCCAGTTGACTTATTGGTACTTAGTGTAGATTACATGATCAGAGTCAGAAATTGTGTGTTTAAATGGCACAACCAACTTCTGATTACTCGTTTTCATGAAATAACCAGGGGATTCATTCAAAACAGGATGAGTTGAAGAGAACTGGAGAGGAAAAATTTCCAAAAACTATCATAGCTAAATTTACTGACTCTCAGACCAAAGTGAAGAAACTCAATTAACACTACAATGGTTAATATTTCAAACAGCAGCTGTTTCCTTATGAACTTCCCCTGAGCTTAGCTGAGTTGGTTAGAGCATGGTTTTAACAAAACCAAGGTCATGGGTTCAATCTCTGTATGGGCCATTCATGTAAGAGTTGGACTCAATGATCCTTGTGAGTCTCTTCCAACAGAGAATATTCTGTGAAAGCTGTGTTCTACACACAGAAGAAAAGAATTACAGTTGTGTTCCTGGAACCAACTTATGCTCTGCGTGCTAGGATATTGGTAGATTTTTGGTTTTGGTTTCAATTTAGGTTCCACAAATACTGATCCACTTCTGCAAACTGCCTTAAATCCTTTTTTTCATATATGGTCCATTTGATAAAAGACAGATACACTGCCTCTCTGGTTCAATAACCGTATGTGTTATGTAATATGATGCCTGCTTGGTTTATAAGGACACCAGTGAAATGTGAAAAGGTTTAGAGAACAAAACTTCCATGTTATATAAGCCCAAAACTAGGTAAGAAATTCAGCCTTCAGAAATCAAGAATCCTTGTTCAAGATCTAGAACCAGCACAGCAGATTCTCTCCTCTAGTGTTACAGCAAGCAGTCAAACTCAGGACAAAGTAAAGGTTTTGGTACATAAATATAGTTTCTTTGGCTGAGAATTGGTAAAGAAGATGCAGCCTCTACCTAAATCCTCTCCTATCAGTATTCAGCCCTTCCTTTTCCCTCATCTTCCTCCAGCTGGCATCATTCTGAAGAGTGCTCAAATAACAACTGCTGTCAGATTGCAATCTCTGTGCCCCCTAAACTTTCCTAAGGTCTCCAGAGATGTCATGGACACATTTTCCACATAGAAATTATAAATTTTGCTGAAGATTCTCAAAATACTGCATTGAATCCTAAGTGTCTGAAATCTCCCTGATGTGCATCCAGCATAACTAAAACAGGTACATCTGAACCGTGGGATGAGGCAAGCTGGGTACAACAGAGGTGGTTTCTGTAAATCCACTGTCCTACATGATTCCATGGCAGGCAGATAACATGAGGCAGCTAACATTTATACCACCTGCCTACAAGCACCCCTCTGTTTTGCAATTTGTTACCAAAACTGTTATCAACAATTATACCAATTTCTCAGCAATAAACATAGGCACAAGTGGTCCATTTATTCTAACAGCAGGAAAACTGTGATTATGCCAGCTAACCTGTGCACAGGGTATGTGTTACTGAGGAGTCTGAATAGGTGCCAATTACTCCCAACTTTTATTATGAGGTAGAGAAATAATTCGTTTGCACGTGGCAGAACTGAAAATAAATTTCATCTTCAAGGCTACTCAGAATGGAAATAGACTAGATTAAAGCATTACTTAAAATTTCTGTGGACTTAGCTGTTTACTATGATGTCTAGATTGAATTTGATGTGATCATTTCTCTTACAAAACTCTCCTGTAAATCAACTGGAAGTTTTAAACATAAGAAGAAATGTTTGCTGTTTTCAGACTATCAGGTTACAGAGTTGATTCAGTTGTTGAAAATTTAGCTAAATAAGTAACTAATAGTACTTGTCCTGCCCTTAGAGGGCATACAGGACCGTTTATTTTCTTTGCTAAACCATCTTTTATATCATGTTAACTCTGCCAACACTTCTGTCTTTCCTGCTACGTCAACACGTGTCTGTCTGAATCTAAAGCTTTCTCATGAGTTAGCCACTCACATAGTATTTGTTAAATTGATTTTATCTGCATTCAACATCCATGTTAAAGATCATTCCACAGCTGAGGGCATCTCAATAACAGTACAGCAACAATTTCTTCATATTATTTAAGTAACTCTTCACTTTCACGGTGCATTGATTCATATCTGATTCATATCTGATTTTTGTCTTCAGATGGGAAGACAAGAATCATCTTTCACATCATTTCCAGATCCTCAGATCAGACTTGTTACAGTTCACAGGAACCACCAACGCAAAGTGAAACGAAAAGAGCTGTTGGTCTTCGGCAACTGTTCTTTGGTGTCTCACGTGAGGGTTTGGCATTACCACATATTGTTGTGAACCGCTGAGGCAGATTATTCTTCCCTCTCAGGACGAGCAGCTAACTATTTCCAATTCCCTTGGCTCCTCTCTGACATGCACTGACCATTAAACTCCCAGCCTTTCAAGAATGCAATCCTGAAGCCTCTACCTTAAGATTCGATTCTCCATGCAGTGAGGATTTGTGGCAGTATGGGCTACCATCTGGGAAAGATACCTGCCTGCCTCCACACTGACACTGTAGCTTCTGTCTCTGCCATCTAAGAACCATTTTTCTTCCTTATTTCTAGAGGTCTAAAAGCAATAAAACTCATTTGTTTCCAGGGGCTTTTCCCTCCATGTTTCACACTGGCTTCTTGAGTTCAGGAAGGAGCATCCTTCATGTTAGCCGCTTTCTGATTTTCACTACCAGAGACATATTTCTTTCAACTAGGAGCCAGAACTTGACCAAAACCATCCAGGCTCAATGTTCCCATCTGGGAACAGACCCCACATATGCAAAAAAAAAGGCAAAACTGACAGTGAGGTTGCGATACCATCTTTTGGTGTTTTGTGGTCCTACCTTCCCTAGCTCATACAAACTCTTCAAAGTTTTCTTGCCTGAACTCTCCCAATAACACTGGCTTGTTTGCTGAACTTCACTTGTTCAGACTTCTCTGTATTGAAGCTTCATTTTAAACGTCTTTTCACTTAGGTCATCCTGCCCCCATGTTGATCACAGTAATGATCAAGGCCACCAACCAAAGTAGAAAATTTGGGCACTCTGTGGCTTCCCAAACAGTAAACTTTTAGACTCACTCATGAGACAGTCCCCAGGCAAGCCACACACCATTACTTAATGAGGCAAACTCAACTCTAAGAAATTAAATTTCCATTCATTTTCTCTTTGTTTCTTGGGTCCCTACAAGCTTCACTCAGTATCTTTATCCCATGGAGGAACATGTCATTGTCACTTTGATCCATTTTCCTGAATAAAGAGTTCAGTGGTATACGTTCATACATATAAAGTCTTCCTTAAATGTTAGTTAAAAGGGAGATGTGTGTAATTACTCAGCCTCTCTCATTTACTCTTTATTACATTATTCTCATGGGTAAGGATATACAAAATAAAGACAGAGTGAGAAAGAGGTTTTGGTCTCTTGAGAGGAGCTATTGATAAAAGCTACAAAATGAGGATTGAAAAAAAATGCTACCATATGTGCTGATAGAGCACGAGAAAGATTTATTGAGAACTAGTTACACAAACTGAATAAGAGGGCTTTTGTCTGGACTGACAACCAATTGACATGAATTAGATTATGAGATAGCTGCCTCAAAACCTCTATGGCCAGAAGTGCTAACAGAAATACCATTAGAGGAAAGTGGTACAGACAATCAGGGGAAAAAAAAAAAAAGAAACCAAACCAAGCCAAAAAAATCCAAACAGACCAAAAAATCAACCAATCAACCAACCAACCAACCGAAAACTAAAAACAAAACAAAGCAAAACAAAATAAAAAACCCCAAACCAGCATGGCTCTCCGTGAGTGGAATCTAGTCCAAAAATGCAGTGAACAAGTTTGTCACGGGAAAACATGAGAATTATTTGCATCTGTGGTACTGCCATGGCTGGCCAAATTCCTCTCTACACAGACTGAGCTGCATTTACAGAAAGAAGCATAGTTTTTAACCGTCCTAAAAACAGGGTCAGATGAGGTCGCAGTGATAAACAGAAGTGAGTGTGGGGTGTTACAGCTCTCTGCCGCGGTGCACAGACTGCAGAGCACACAGTGGCCCTGGGGAGGGGCAGAATCTGCCTTTGCTTTCGTGTAATTCCAAAGGGGAGAAATTCTCATGTCTGGAAACAAATGCATAATTTATCGTCCATACCTTCACATTGTAACAGAAGAAATGAACCTAGATGGAAGCCATACCTGTGAGGACACTCAATATTTTAATCTATATTAAAAATGTATGCTTTGCTTAGAAGAAACAGAACAGGCTTGGTAGTAGACTTGTTTGTTTTGGTATGTTTTACATATTTTATAAACCTTGACATGAATTTCAAATGTCTTCAAATCCTTTAATAGTAATTCTTGATGTCAGTGTTCAACAGTGCTATGCTTTCTAGTATTTCATGAGAACTGATTTTATGAGCTCAAAAAGGAGTGTGAAGTTGAGCTTCATTGGGTTGATTACAATATTCAGAGTACCATGGTTCAGAGTAAGGTACTCAAACACTAATCCTAAAGGCTTATTTTTGCCTTACAGATAGGCGTATATGCTAAAACATGGACTTAAAATCTGTCTAAGATAAACCATAGTCTTCCATCCTCCCTCTTTTCTTCAGCATTTTCAGACAGCTTTCAGAAATATTGTAACTTCCCCTGTTTAAGAAATAAACAATCAAAGCACCATGAAACCAGAGACGATCTTTTTTCTTAAAATATTATCTGAAAAACTCTGAAGCCAATAAACCACAGAGCACAAAAGTTGCCTTTCGCTTCATCTATCCTGTTGCCCTACTTCACGTGTGTTCCTTCAAGTGAGATGGGAATAAAGTTGAAGCTGGAATTTACAGAATCTACAGTGGTGAATTGGTGGGATTTACCATGTACTTCAACAGGACCAGAATATTTTTAGGACTGAATATTTTGAAAGTCCGGTAAGCTTTATTACCCAAACTGAGAAAAAAAAAGGGGGTGAAAAAACAGAAAATATTTCACCAGAAGATGCTTTAATGTAAATGAAGCAAGCTAAATCTATTTTTACTGAAACCTAAATTACTGCTAAACTCACAAGGTAGAAATGTTTTCAGCATATTCTGTCTTTGACACCAGTTTTAAATTGATTCCTTGATCTGAACATGTTGTATCAGCACAATTGTGTTGATACTGGTTCTTATTAGTCTTTTTTGTTTAGTTTTGTTTTTGTAAACCAGAAACCAATTCCACATAGATAGGACAAAGGCACACAGCAAATAAAATATGTTTTTTGTTATGCTTTTAAAACAAAGTTGATTTTGGCATGCTAATTTCAGTTAAAGTATGAATAAATATACGTCATCTATTTTTGGACTTGAGTTGTGCTAAGAGCCAATTCTAAATCAGGACTCAGCCTCAACTGTACAGATGGGATCTTATAACACTCCTCTCTTGTGGTATAGGTTCCCCCATAATAGTCCTTTCAAGGACAGGGAACTCAGAGCAGAAGAGCTGTTTCATGCAACCTCTCACTCTCTCATCATCAAAAGCTGTTGAAGCATTTCAGCAGTGTAACCAGAAGAGCATAAATTGGTTGGGAAGAAAACAAATGTAAAAACCAAGAATCTTTTCAATTTATTTCCCATCACGATTTATCAAGTTATACTGTGTGCAGTTGTTCAGATTCACTTTCACTGGTGGGTGCACAGGGCAAGACGTGCTGCAGCCCTGCGCATCCCCATCGCTGCAGGCAGGACTCTCCTCCCCAGCTGTTTTGTGGCTCTCTCCCAGGTGGGCAATAAGGGAAGTTGTGGCTGGTGGATGAAGAGAGCACTGATAGTTGTAGACTGTAGGACTACATGCCTATATATTGCTTTCTTGTTCACTAGCATGGTACAGCAGTTAAATGATCATGACATCAATAAAAGCTACCAGTAAAAAGTTGTACTAAGGAGGGAGAGGAAGAGAGCCTTCCCATAAATGTCAAAGGAAGCTACAACAGAACAGCAACCAAGGAAGGAGACAAGTGTCTCGCATGATGAAAGCAAATTATTGGGAAATATCCAGTATGTGGACCAGCAAAGTTGTAAGAAACTGAGGTGGACATACAGCATTTCTCTGGAATGTTCAAGGAACCACTCTCAGAGCATATATGAAATTATGCAGAAGTTGTTTTTCCTTTTATAGGTAACATCAGATATTTAATCCAGCCTAGTGCAGGCATTTATATACTGCTAGCCCTTCTAACCTACATACCAACTCCCCACAGGACTGAGGGCCTCTGGACTGGATAAGTAAGGACTAGGATAGTCCAGAAGCAGGGAGTGAGAATGTCTCTGCAAAAAGTCTCACTTCTCTAGTGCAGGACAGCACTGGGCTGAGGGAATAGCTTCCTTGGAGGAGTCCAAGCAGTGTCAGCCTAGCAGCCTAGCTGTTCCTTTGAAGACACCATCCCACAGCTGAGGTTTCAGAGTCTTCATAAGACCAGCATCAACAGAGTCCCACTGCCAGCAATGTGGTACACCCTCAGCATGGAACTTGCACCTGGATCCAGCCCCAAAATCCAAGATTTGCAGGTTGGACATGTCTGTGAAGTGCCTGTAATCAGAGAAAAGACAGATTGGTGGTGTAAACCGGTAGTCAGAGACTCACAAATTCCAAATTCTCCCACAATCGTCTCATTTGAACTTGAGCAATTCACTTCATCATTCTGTCCTCTGGTTCCACAGTAAACATTGAAAGAAGATTCTTTAATTTTTTTTTTAATTATAATTATTATTTTTTTAACCTGGTCATTCAGGGCCCAAGGTCTTCAGGATGCTCTTCAGAAGTTTTCCCTCTGCAGGTATGTGGTGTGCTCATATATAGGAATGTGATTGAGGCTTTCAGGCTCTACTGTACCATAAATATGTAATAGTTGCTGAAACCTAAAAGATCACACTGAAAGCAGAGCTAAGATGACATAAGTTAAAGGTCAAGAAGCTTTTCCAGAAAAGTAAACATTCCAGAAGATATATAACTTGCTTTTTGTTAAACTAAATATTATCTCTTTCTAGTTTTGAGAGGATTAAATGTGGGTTCTAAAAATTCTAAATATTTATAGACAGACTGCCTGAGAGAACAGTAAAATGCATGTATACAGAAGTCCTTCAAGCATTATCCTTCATTAATATCTCTACCAAATTTTCATCTGGAAACATACAAATAAAATCAGGGCTTGGCAATACTGTGTACAAGACTTTGTAACAAGGACATTCTTTTATGTCAAAAGGGAAGCACTTCTGTCTTTGTGCTATTTATCAAGGCCATTCAGAACTTGTGATAACTCCAGCAGAATGTAGCTCTTCTTATCCCCTGATTCAAAGAGGTTTTTATTGCAGACTCAGCAGTGTAGGGCCAGGACTTACAGCTGAGCACTCTCATTTTATTCACCAGAGAACAACGGGAGAGACACAAAATCATGTTCAAGTATTCTAGACAGTTACACTTAAAAATGGGAAAGAAATTCCCTGCACACGCTGTGGCTTTCGTTGGTTATAAATATTTCCAGTGGTCTGCAAGTGTAACCGTGAAGTACAAAAAGGATCTTACACAGCATTTTAACACCTTTACAAATGAAAGAGGCATGTATTTCCTCTCCTGCTGGTTTTTCTTATTTAGTTTTTTCTCTATTTTGCCTTCACAAGTATGAAGCTCTCAGATAATTTCCCCTGAAAACTACTCTTCTCTGAAGGCTAGTGTCAGTCTAAATATGCATAGTCAAATATTTTATTCCTGAGCTTTTCAGTATCACAGTAGCTCACGGGAGCATCTATATATTGCAGCAAAGCTGGATATGGTGTTTCAAGCACTTGGAATTATATTTGCCTCAAATTGCACTTCTCCGTATTAAATCACTTGAGATCATCCATAAACATCCAAGTATTTAAATCAGATTTTTCACTTCTTATGCCTTCCTTAGTGCTGACAAAGAATTTCACATGTTCCACACACAAACCTTGCAGCATTCCCTCACCTACTCTATGGAAAGTATATCACTGTTCAAAGCCCTAGACCAAACCCTACTGGGTTTGCAAATTTAGCCAGATTCTCAATCAGTTGAGAATCCTTTTCCTCAGTGGCAAAAAAAACCCCCAGGGACTCCTTACTGAAATGTCAACAGTCCTGGCGTTGATTTGTATCCTCTCCAGTTGTACACAAGTGAAGAAGGAAGAGAGAGCTACTGAAGAGAGTTCTGGAAAAAGATGAAACTCCATCATTTCAAATTCATCTTACTTCAGTTCTGACAGGATTGAAATGTAAATACTAGGGAATTACCTCAATAATTAGTCCAACCTTGTCCAAGAAAGGTTAAGAATCAAGGACCTAGAGTTGGAAACTTGACTTTTTTTCCCCCAGACATGGTTAGTCTAGGTAAATCTGCATCATTTTCTCTAAATCCTCACATATAATGTAGAGGAAATAATCAGTGCTACCATATCTGTGACCTGGTTTTTGTCCCTTTAATGCATCTTAATAAAAAGCAGTCACACCAGAGGAGAAATAGGACCTACTGGGCTCTCCAAGGACTGAAAATGCTTCATTTAAGGATTTATCTTTTTAAGAAAACAGTACTCATTGTTCCTTCTGAGCCTTCCTGGTCAAGAACAGGAAGTGGCAGGAAATCATTAGGCAAAGGACACGAATGGGTCATAGGTGTACTTTTGAACTATTCCGTTAAAATACTTTGAACTATTTTGAAAAAATTTTGAGGAGCTGAAGTACAATTGTGTGCAAGATTTTCTAGGCTGACAGCAGCCAACTCCCTCCCCCTTCCCATTTAGGCACTGACAACCATCTCCTTAGATCATTACTCTGTCTAGCCTGTTTTCTATGTCAGCATCAAAAGCCTCCTCTTTGCTCAATTTTCCTCTGTAGAACTGCCCATTATCACATCACTAATACAAGATCACTGACAGCCAAACCTTCCAAACACTGCTATGAATACCACTCTTTTATCTTTTTTATCCTGCCATGGAAAATAATACATTGCGGCCAGTTTAATAAGCACCTTTCTGGTCAGATTGTGTCTTTCAAAAGAATCATCAAATTATTCATTGGCAATACATTTTATCATAAAATTTCTATGTTCTGGATTAGTGTATAGGCCTATGTAGTTTTGTCAAGATGCTGACTGAATAATTATACCAAGCATATAATAAGTATATCAAGCACAGGCAATCTATGGGATATGATGCAAAATTCACTTCTTTGTTTACCACAGTTCTTTCTAATTAACTGTCTCTATTGTGTGACCCCTTAATCCCATTCAGATAATTCAGACTTTTAAACTACAGAAAAGATAGGCACAAAATCTTTTAAGGTACGGTGATTTCTCTAGATGCAGAACTCTTGTTAAGCAGCGTCTCTTTGTAGCTATCTGCATGAGCAAATCTCTACTTGTATGAATGTTTTAGAGAGGAGCAGGAGGAGGCATGTGGATGTGGTACAACCACTTCAATAGGCCTGAAAGTTTCAGAAAAACCCTCAGCTTCATCTACCCAGCCTTCCTTTGAAACTGTATGTTTCACAAGTACAGGAGGATTCCATTTCTTAGTCAAGATTCCAAAATACCCTTTAAGATGCACACACCATAGTGCCTTTGGAGATAAAAAGTTAAATCTCTGCTGCTTGGTAGGGGCCAGGGACATCAAACAAGGGTGGACTGGAAACTGTGCCATAAACTTCAGTGACAATCATAACAAAAGGGTTGGAGAGGAACCTGCCTGGGTTTCGTAATGTTTTGTGGGTTCAAGACCTGCAGTGGTGAAGAATGGTGATAGCTTTAAACTGCTGAAAATCATTAATTCCAACCTGGAAATAATCAGAATGAACAAACAAGGAATCCCAAGGGAGTACTTCCATAGTACTTTGAAGAGTAGAACAAGACAGATTACCTTAGTGTGAGCAATCTCATGATTGGTCCCTGAAATTCTTCTTCATCAGGAATGCATCCTGCATCTCAGCACAAGTTCAGTTTCTGGCTGGGATACTCTGCACCTTTTTGTTCTACAAATACGGCTATTTGCAGAAAAGAAGGTGCTCTCTGAATATGTAAGTGAACCTAAAAATATACAAGAGCTGTCACAAAATAGGAAAGTGTTTAAAATGGATAACTGTTCCAATGACCAGACTGTGCAATTATTTGAGCAGTCTCCCCAGTTTTAGCATATGTATCACATTTGTTGCTGCACCCAAATTTGAAGTGTACCATCACTCCATAGCCTGATTCCCAAGTGTGGAAGAAATCAGTTCAAATCTGTCCAACATCTTCCTTTCTGCCAGTCAGTCAGCTGCAAGAGGGCTCCAGAAGGACCAGTCTGTTGCAATACCCCTCAAAGGGCATGTTTTTGTCACCTTGGTAGATCCTTCAGTGCACGGGGTAATGTACCAATTGCCCCTGAGGAACATAAGAGCTGGAGAGTGATGGATAAACAGCAGCAAATCCCATGACTCACTTCCCTGAAGCAGGGAAGAAAAGGGTAAGGAACCCTCTAGAGAAAGCCTAGCCTGTATTTCGGGACTATCGTATCTCTTCAGAAATCAAGTTGTATATCTTCCCCACAAGCCTGCAGAAGTGCCTACCCTCACAGATGAGAAACTCCCTGCCCTACTGAGCCTCCATGGCTTGTGAAAGGAGCACAATGCAGGACTTAGCCATTGCCAGATCACAGGCTAAATAGACTCTCATACATGCATATTTATATGCTTCCAATCCTTCAAAACTATTTACATTTCCAAGCCTCTATAAAAGTAATAGTTTTACACTGGCTTCGCATGAATGACAATAACAAACAAATAGTCATTTCCATCACTATATGTTTTAAAATATAACCTACAGCACATGAACAATGTGCCTGGTTGCACTTTCAGAGATTACTACCAGCGTATCTTTTACATTCTTCAAGTGAGATGTGAAAATCATGAGGAAGCTTTAAAAGCTCACATTGAATTACTTGATTTATGTTCTTCCACATACATTAATTTTTAGTACCATGCAAATATTTCTGTTGGCACAGTATGCTCTGCTCTGGAGAATTTAACTGGATTCACAAATTGTTACAATATCCTTCTGTTAATTTAGTTCTTTCACTGTACATATTAATGGATGACTATCTACTAAGAAAAGATAAAATAATCGTAGCTTGGAAATTAGATAAAGGTCTGTAACCATTCGGGCATTGAAATATTGAAAAAAACTTCAGATAAGTTTTCAGTCTGACTACTCCTAGCTACTCTTAGACTTTCATCGGGTTTTATGGAGAGTATTATGCACATGTAGTGACATTGGCTGCAAAGCATGGGTCTGGACCCAGTGATCCAAATAGATCCCTTCTGCATCTATGGTCCAATAAAAATGCTGTGAAATTAAGAACAGCAGCAAGAGACGCAAGTTTGCAGGTATCTCTACCTTTTTCTACTGCATATAAAAACTCCTCCTTACAAAAAATAAACATTCTGAGACAAATATTGTTGAGTTTTACAATTCTTGGTTTCAGTGAAAATAGAATTTAAGGCATTTTATGAGAGAGCAGCCTTTTTCTCCAAGCAAGGAATAAACAGACAATGTTTTTAAAATATTTTTATTCAATGTAACAAAGTTTTTTACCTTCTGGTATAGTTTAATTTTTGTTCTTTCTACCAAACAGGATGAGCTCAAAGCAGTCAAGCATGTATAAAGGTTAAAACACCCTTGAAAGGCTACCCTGTTCTTGCTTATAATCTCCTCCCACAACTCACAAGCCCTGCCTCTTAGCCTCTTTAGTATTGGTTTTAGGTGTCCAGGATCTCTGCATATTCCTTTTAAGTTTCTGAAGGGGAAAATGAAAGTGTCAGAGAGGAACCAGTCTATGGAGAACCTTGCAAACAGACAGGGTTTTTAAAAAATATTTATTTTTCTCATCTTGAGGCCTCCAGGTATGTTTGATTTAAGGCACTGAAAGAGCAATCATTCCAGTGGGCAGAAACTTTTTCACTAAGCAAACAAGCACAAGGATTAGAACATTAGAACCTAAAAGAGCTCACGTTGCATCACACTTGGTGTTAGCTATAATTTTCCTGCTAATCAGCTCAAACGAGTTTCCAAGTCAGCTGAACAATCTCACAGATATTTTTGTGACATTTTACTAGCAACTCTGATAAATAAATGGATCTCATTAGAAAGTGGGTGTCGATTTCCAGTGATAACTTTAGCTAGGTTGAGAGACACCTGCAAGTATTATCTATTGACTTATTTTTGTACAAAACCTGCTCTGCATACACACATGCTTTGTGCAAATAAAAGCTATTGAGACATATGTATTCAGACCTTGGTTGCAGAATTGTGCAAGTGGCTTTTTAAAGGCTAAATAAAGGTCTTTGCACATGAACATGGGCAAATGAAATAGTGGGCACATGAAAATGTCCTGAGGGACTGCATGATGTGTTTTAGCAGCACCACTCCAAGAAAAGGCAACAGTAGCCTACAGCTAAAGCCCTTTGAATAATTTATCTGGAAGATCATTGAGAAAAATGAGTGGGAAGCATGTGAAAAAAATCCCACAAAAGCTCCCTGTTAAGGGAATGAAAGCATCGTTGTTCCAGGAGCAAAAATGACACTGGTGTCCTCCAGTAACATGGAAGACATTGAAACCCATGGTCCACAATGTCAAAAATATTTAATATATTCTGGTTTTATTTTGTAAGGAAGAGACATTTCAGAGGTATAGTACACCAAGCTGTTACACAGAAACAAAGGCAGGAGTCCTTCACTTTTCAGTGGTATTAAAAGCTAGCAGGATGAGCTTATTAAAGCTCAGGCTCCCCCAAACTGTTGAACCTTCACCTTTAGTTGCCATCTTCACCCCACAGTCTTTCCCAGTTAACTCCAGATCTTCAATGTTTCAGTGTTACTGCCAGGGAAGTAGCAAATCTCTGCAGAATCCAACCCAGTATAACCCTTTTTCAAAATTGTCTGCTATTGTCAGCTAAAGCTGTGCAAAACCTGTTGTAAAAATTCAAATCCTTGAGCACTGACCCGGTACATTCCTATCAACTCAAAAACCTGGACCTCTTTTAACACACCAGTTGCTTCAGAACTTTGCCCATCCAGGAGAGTGTCAGACTGACTAGGAACCAGAGAAGCCAGTAAAGGGAATATCCAACAAAGATGTGAAAGACTGAAGAGATAACAGTACCCCATTCTGTGGCTGCAGAGAAGGCAGAGTACAGGACAGCCCCAACTGCTCAGACTCGTGCCCAAAGCTGGAACAATTCTCTGAACCTGAGAGGCTTAGTGGCAAACAGTTTGACAAGCCACCTTTTATTACCATGCCTGGTGATGTGCCTTAAAAAGGTGGCCAACAGCTCCACTCTCAAGTCACCATCATCCCAGTGAGACACTGGTCTCTTGATGAATGTTTCAGAAAGAGCCATTACTTCTGTATTACACTGTTATAGTTTTTCTCTAGAAATTTCATCATTTTTGGACTTCTATCATACCAATAATCAATATGTTAGGTTATGTAGTAAAAAGCTTGCTTGCATCCCCAGAAAAGAGTACAGATAAATCAACGGGGTGGATCGGGAAACCCAACTAATACCCTGTCAGAGCCATTGCAGGATTCATCAGGCCACCTCACCAGAGGAAGCCCTAAAGTTGGGGAAAGAGAGAAATCTAGATAATTTGGGAGGAAGTGTAGGAAAACAGAGGGGCAAGGGGATAAAAAAGGGCCAGATACATGTAAACAGCCACCAGTTAATATGTTTGTGTGGCCATGCTCTGTACCTGGACAGCACAGTCTCTCCCATCTTCTTATTAAATTTGGTTCTGACTCTTTTCCTGGATAAGGAGTGTCTATTAGATGTACATGAATGTGTGTGAGTGATGAGTGCAGCAACCACAACAGCAGGAGGCTGGAGGAGCTCTGTACACACACGCACACACATGCATACAAATACGTATATGTAGATGCATATATTTATACATACATACATACAAACGTATGTATATATATTTTCACTAGTGGACGTTCATCCTGGTCTGCCAAAGTGTGGACCAAGACAAGAACATCAGTGCTGTCTGTGCTTGTACGAGTGCTTGAAGTGTTTTTTAAAAAAGGAATAAATCACTTTATGTTTTGTTGTTTTGCTGCTTTGTTGCTTTGGGTTTTTTTGTTGTTGTTGTTGGGGGTTTTTTTGTTTGTTTTTAATTTTTTTTTTTAAAGAGAGGAATACTTCAATATTACACATTTTCTAGGCAAAATATTGCTCATCTCACCCCACCTGAAAAATTTGGCTATATGCTTAATAGTCCTAAGAAGTTCACTTGAATTTTTTGAAGACTGACATCTTGTCCTCTTTTTCACCGTAAGAAAACAAATAAAAAAAGAGTTTGAAATATTACAAGCTGTAAAAGAAAGATATTTTTTAAGATGCCTAAAAGCAGAGGAGTCTGGTCCCGCAAAACATAGGCTCCAACAGTGGAAAACTTGCAATATAATTAAATGTTCTTTAAATTGTAATATTTTCATTTAGGACAAGCTGAAATGATGCTTTGTCTCAAGGTTTAGGTTTTTTAAAGTAACTGGAAATGATGGTTAAAATTTTCACAGCAAGTGTTGAAGTGCTGTGAAGATGTGAAAAGCAACAAAATATGGTTTCAATATGTCAAGACATTCCCCAAGGAAATGGGATAAGGGTGTCCTGCAAATCAAACACAGATTCTTGGGTGATGAACAGCACAGACCTGTGCTTGCTAAATAATGTTCTCGGTCATCTCAGTAACATTTGACTTACAAAAAGTAGCAGTGATTTGGTTAGAGCAGATATGCAGCAGAAACAACATAGTTGGTGGTCCTAGCGTTTGCAGACTGTTGCTTTAACACAGTCAAATAGAACAAATTCTGGTGATTTATTGTTGGAATACATTTCACTCTCTGGGCTGGATGCCATGAAGTTGGGGTCAGGGCTCTGTGGGCTGCACTAAACATATCTCGTTCAAACCATCAGGCACATCTTATTCCTACCCTTCACACACTATCCATTAAAGTCTCCCTGGCCCTACTCAACCCATTATTTACTGCAGCCTCCACATATTAAGAAAGTAAAAAATATTGTCTACCAAAATGTCACACAGTTTTCTCACCCCTGGTCAAATGCATAGCTGGCACTAAAAAACAGAATCACGTGAGAGTGACCAGAAATATGCCATTACATTCTAGGGTTTAAAATAATATGTCTAGTTAGTATTTCACATCACACACATCAGCGTCCTAAAATGCTGGGACACACTCCTGCAATGCAAGTATTCTCCCTGTGTAAAGGCAGACCTGACACAACATAAAATTTGCCTGAGGAGAGAGTGGTGAGCCTGCTGGAGCCCTGCCTGCTGCCCCGATGTGAAGCAACAGGCAGAAGCCTCCTCTGAAAGAGGAAAAGCATCCTGGGGTATCACTACAAGGGTCAGAAAGACAGATTGATTGGCTTCATAGTTGCTGGGGAAAAAAAAAATCTCAGGACTCTCTGCCAGTAATAAATAAATTAATAGCCTTCAAAACTAGGCTTCAAAACTTCACCAAACTAGGTCTCCTGGGATGGCAGATTAAGTCAGCACTGCCCTCTGAATCACTTTGGTGCCAAGAAGAGATAAAACAGTGATCTGCATAGCAGGCAACTATGCATAAACTGTCCTTGCTTAGCACATCGAAACTACCCAGACTGCAACTCCAGAGTTTTGGCTAGAACTTTCTACTGCTGTATTTACACTCACTAGTTCTTTATATTAATAGAGAGACTACAATTATAGTAGAGAGTAAGATGCTAGCCAGGATTCCAGTTACAATCCTTATTTGATAGGAAGTTAATAAGATTACATTCCAATTAGAGCAAAACTACATCAGGAGTGCTGGCAGCCTCCTGTAAAGCAGAACTGTGGCAAGTGATGTGAATAAGAGGCTCAGGCTCCAAACAGCAACACTTTATCCAAATACTTGTAATCAATTACCTGTATTCTGCAGTTCTTCAGCTACTCTGTCACAGATATTCAAATCCACTATCAACTGCTCTATCTTCCAAAATAATTAGCACCATCAATCACATTTTCTTAAAACACAAAAGGAGCAAAGGTGCTGGAAGTTTTACAAATGAAAAAGTTTTTATATGTAATTTATATCAATACATTAGCGTATATAATTCCAGTACATTATACACTGCAGTATCATTATTCCTTAATGTGTGTGAAAGAGCCATGGGAACCCACAAGCATCCTCCTCTCCTTGGTGTTTCTTAGGAGATGTCACATGGAAATCCTCTCCCGCACCACTGTGCTCATTAGCTTGAGGAATACTGCAGCCAGAGGGAGTGTTGGGGCTGGTTCTTTAAGGAAAAGGCAACCCACACTGGTGTGGCTGCAGCTTAGCAAGTAAACAGTGTTAACACACAGGGACTGCAAAGTAGCTTAATTGCAGTCTATTCCTGGTACTTTGTTGGTGTGTGGTAGCAGCTAAGAGTAAATATTTTTCATACCAGTGCTTTCATTAGAGAAAATATGCTATAGCTTAGGAATTCTCAAGGAATATATTAGTTCCAAATTACCAGAGATAAAACATGACTTGTAAGTATAAAGACCAATGAAGGAACATTGCACATAGTCAAAACATGATAAAGTAAATGTGGCACCTAAAATCAGGCCAAATTGAGTCTTACTAAGAGGCACTACATTTTAACCTTGCACCTTTTTTTCTTTCAAAACTCAGCATATTCACAATGGATCATTTTCCAGGAATTCATCTGTTTTCTTCTCCTAGCTGGAAAAACTACCAGCAAACGTAATTTCCTGGACATTATTTGACAAACATTTTCAGCTACATTTTTTGTCTTCAAATATTTGTAGACGTATGGAGCCATTACAAATATTTAATTTTTATTCTCTAAATGTTATTGACTAATACAGTAAAACTAGTCAGAAGCACTGTTCTCTCCCCCCTCTCCTGGGGAGGTGTCCAGCCCGTTCTGACAGGAGTGGTGTAATCTGCTACATCCTGAAATTTGTTTTCTGTTAATAATGTTAACAACCTTCACCTTTTCAAAGCATCTGGTGCTGCAAGAGCTTCTGAAGAGCAGCCTTGACATATTATCATGATACCAGGAATTATAAAATAAAGCAAAAGTAATGGAAAATCCGGAGAAAAAAACCAGTGAATTGCTTTACTTCTTTATTTATGCAAGATTCTGCTCAGCAGCATTTAATTCTGTTTTCTCTCTGTTAAAAAAAATATACCAGCACCACAAGTGAAGAATCTTCTTGGGTAAGGAAAAATTGGTGTATGCAGGACAAGCTTGAGATATGTAAGAAAACATTATCAAAATCTTGAATGAATTTCAATTTTAAATTATTTTAGTTTTTATCATTTAATGCTGCGAGTAAAGAAATCATAGTACTAAATCTGAGAATGAAGAAATATAGAAAGTAGTAAGAAAAGTTGGTGGCAAAAAAAACCCCAAAAAGTAAAATTTGAAACTCCTGTGATTTTACATTATTGACTCCACATAAAGTTTTGAGCTCCATTAGAAATAAAACTACTGGAGTTATGATCAAATTATTTAATACTAGCACTAGTAAATGAAGCTAAACAAGTATCTGGAGAGTGAAATAGCTTACAGGTTTGACCTCTAGATTTGTACAGCTGTTAGCATTTGAGAGCAAGTTTACTCATGTGCAATAAAAATCTTCTAATGAACTAAAATCTGCACTGAAGAAACTCCAGATAACAGCCCACACTTGTTTTAAAATAGGTCCTCTCTCTAGACAGGATTTTAAGACACTGATCAAACCACTGTAGACCTGTTAGAGTGTTTGGCACTGTCTCCTCTTGGAGATTTCACACTGCAATAGGAGGAATATAAGCATGAGAGAAAAAACCTCCTGTGTGAGAAGCAACGCATGACATGGGTGCATCTGCACAACCATGTAGCATTATAGACTCCAGTCTTGTTAAAAAAAGAGAAGTGTATATATTCAGCTACAAAAAAAAGGGGAAAATGACAATGAAAATCAGGATCTAAATCATATTATGTATTGGCCTATACATATAGAGAATTCAAAGATAAATATTTCAATCTGTTTTCTTTCTCTTTCAATTAGGCATTAAATATCCACCTGGGAGTTTTGGAAAATTTGCTGCAGAGAAAGGAAGCGGCTCTGAAATGAAAATTCAGTCTCCTTTCATGAGAGCTTGCAGTGTTCTCAAACAAATCCCTTGTCTGAGATAATTTGCCAGAAAAGTGTATTAGTTTTCATATTATTCAGACAGAATTCATAGAACATGTTTTATATCTGACATTAAACTATGATAGAACATTAAGATTACATTATAACATTTTGGCTCTCTGACAGCTTAAGGCACCTGTTCTGAATAACAAATCCTCTTGACTCTGAAACTTGCTTTCCTTAAACTTCTGCTAAATAATCTTATGAGTGCTTAAAATTCACTGTTTCTAAGAAAAAAACAAACCCAAACTTTGTTACCTGCATACTCCTGCCAAACAAGCACGAAACAGATGAAAGTGGAGTGGCTTTATTCAAAGAAATAGCTGTAGGAAATCACGAGTTTCCACCTCCCAAAGGTTGAGTGGCTCAAAAGGAAAGATTAATTATCCTTCAAAGGTGCCTGTTTCTATAAAGGGAGCCAAGGGTAACAAGCCCATACTTAACATGTAAATATCTGATGTCGAGTAAGAAACACTTTTCCTGTGACAGATTTTAACCCTTTATTGTAACTACCTTTCTAGTGCAGCATGCAGGATTTTATTTAGGGCAAGCCAAAGATAAGATACTTCAGTAAGAACACCCTTTCTCTATATTTTTGAAATAGATAAGTAACAAATTTAAAACCTTCCCCAATCTTTTGCCAAGAAACTTAATAAAAAACTGTATTAAATTGCCCAGAAAGTGTGAAATCCTCCAAGACATCAAGTCAAAAAAATATCTCATGGAAACACCATAAGTTGTTCTAATCCTGAGTCATGTTTGACTAGATGACCAATTAGGCTCCCTACCAGCTTACTTTGTGTGTTTCAATGGAATAAAAAAAATACATAAAGCATTAATTTTGCCAAACCTTCCAACACCTTTGGATTCAATAGGAACTTTGTATTTTTGCTAGAGAAGATTTCCTCTAACCACATACAAACCTGTATCCATGCATATCTCTTTCTACATCTCTGCTCCTATTGAATATGTTCCCAGAGGATTTACCTTCACAAGAAATTTTCTGGAGGAGAACCACCCTTGTATCTCTCACATTTACAGTTCCACATTTATGTAAAGAAGTAGGGACCACTCTCTCCACCTCCAAGAGATATCTTTGTTGGTATTACAGAAAAAGAATGCACTTGTTCTGTTGGTTTTTCCACTGTCTGCTTTGTCAGAAAAAGTGGCAGCAAGACTGCCAATAATAACGATAGCGTGCAACATTTCCTGTTCTACGTTCTAGAAGGGCATGACACTTTCTAAAATTCTCTTGGAAGAGTATTTGTCTAAAGACTGAAACTGAAAAGCCAAAACTGTGAGGTTTAAGTCCCTTAAAAAGATATATCATGCACAGTGACTAAGAAGGTCAGAACTTACAAATAAGACCTCTATGACAGCTGCCTTAACCACAGTTGCCTGCTCTTGCTTCTATAATACAGCACTAAATGTTCACCTTTGACGGACATGTGTGGATCTTTCCTCTTTGACACAGGCTTTCTTTGGATTTCTACCTTTGTCAATGAGAACTTCTTTCTCTGCTTGGTCTGTACATGAGTAGAAGTCCTGAAGGCTGAAAGGCATTTTACAGCTCTATCTCCAATGGATATGTTCAAGCATAGCTCAAGATCTCACTTCAGATACTGTCTCCATACACTTATCAGGTAGCAAAAATAATTACTTGCCCTTTTTTTGGTTTGGGAGCTGATGAGATAAAGGCTATAGGGTTTTTCTAGCCCATGGGGACATATTAAGTATCCATCTGTTTGTGATGTGACCTCTTTTCAAGTGAGGATTCCTTCAAATACAAGCCTTCCTGAAGACATGGCACTTAAGAAGCAGCTTCACAGATTGCTGACAGGCAACAAACTAAGAACTACTGAAAACAAGCTAATATTGGGATTTAGAAAATATAAACAAAGAACTCGGAGGGTAGATCAAAGGTTTTTCTGGAAGAGTAAGCTCAAACAGTAAGGAGGTCTAATCTGAATCACAGCAGTAGCTGTGCAGCTCTACAGCGTGAAATGGGAGGAATCACGGGCAAGGTGAGCCATTACAGGGACTGGAAGATAAAAAGTGTGCGCGGGCAGGTCAACACATATGCACATGTGGAACCAACAACTGGACACTTTACTCCAGGAGAATCTTAGTTTATAAAAATGGAAGGGATAAGAGGGTAAGAGGAAGAGGAAATGGAAAGGAAGTGACATATCCAGGTCTATTCAGCTGTCTTCTGACACCAAACCTGGTCTCCATTCTTCTTCCTAAATGTTCTTCTCAGGGAAAATGAAATTAAGAAAAACAAGTATCAGACACTAAACAGGAAATAACATGTTTCTCTCCATTCTATTCTGTCAACCCCCTACTGTGTTTGTGTGTCCCTCTTTAAAGCGCAACCTCCCACCTTAGGTAACTGATGATTCTTTTCTGTCTTGAAGGCTGTTGTCTCTTTCTTGTTGAGGGGTCCCTCAATACACAGGTGTGCCAAACAAGCCCATTCTCCATTGGATCAGGAATCTCTCCAATGCAAGATGCAGCTATTGGTGGGTTTTTGCTTTGGTTTTTGTATGCCTGGGGGTTTGTTTGTTTGTTTGCTTGTTAGCTTCTTCTCTCTGATCAAAGTGTACTGAAACAGAAAAGCAAAAAAAATCCAACAAGTACAAGTTTACTTTCTTCTAAAAGCCATTCCTGACTACCCAGATCAGAACAATTTGTCTTTTAATTACTGATTAACTTGAAACTTACTTTGAATTGTAAGTAAATGAATGAACATATGAACATTGCAGCTTTCTTCTACGAAGAAAGAGCAGGTGGATTGGATCACATTTTCACTGGTCAAAATAAGGAGCAGCACAAATGAAAATGAAGACAGTACTGAAGTGACATCACAATTACTGTCCAAAAAAATATGTTTCTTTTTGAGCTGTCACAACCCCCATTCAGCCAGATGTTTTGGGTTTTTTTCATTGTTCTTAATGGTTGGCACGTAAAAGAGAATTTTCTGGTTTTGGGCTTTTTGATCTCTTCCTAAATAAACATTTCTGAATGACCATTTCAAGTGTTTTGGAGAAAGTTTGGAGTAAGCCAGCAGCTTCTTTGTCAAATCTGTTGTGAAGCTAACATGCAAGTACTTCTGCATATCAAAGCAAAAGGATTTGATGAAGAGTCCAGCTGTCGTGTTCCTCATGTCAAAAGCATAATTTTCTTTTCAGCTTCTACAAAACAGACTCAGGATTCCAATATGAAACTTCAACTTTTGCACAAAGTAATTTTTACCAATATATTTTCCTTCGTTCATGACCATCTTTAATGAATTCTGTTTTTCTTCAGTGAAGAGGAGGAAGCAGTGAAGTGACAAATTCAAAACAAAGGCACCATTTATATATGACACTTTATATGTTAGAAGAACTTGAAGAACTCTTTGGTTCAAAGCCAAGCATTCAGAGATTGAGGAAGGCCAGAATGAAAACTGCCTGGACAAACTTAGTCAGGCAACACAGGCTTTCATTACATGAATGCACACAATCATTTTCTGTTCGACTCCCATTGTCACTTGGGTGCTGTGTTGTGCTCATTGCTGTGCATTATGCACAACCTGGGTTTAACTCCTTAGAAGGAATTTCCTTGGGGGATTTTTAAATTGGGATTTCTCATCTTTTACCACTTCAGTTCAGATTTCCTCCCTGTTTTTGATCCCACTGGATTCTGCCTCCACCACAGGGGCTAGGTAGTTGTGAGCAGACATCAGTTTTATTTTCTGTCCCAGTACCCAAATGTGAACCAAGTACTCATGTCTAGACTACACAGGAGGTACCATTTTCAAGAGGAGCATGAATTTAGTGGACCAGATGAAGGGAATAAGCCCAAACATGCTATGGAAAACACATGTGCTAACTCCAGCTCTTCCTAGGAGCAAGGAAGGAACTGAGCATGATGAGGAAGAACAGACTGCTGAGCTCTGAAAATTCCCCCAGCTGTGTGTAAATCACAACATCTCAAAGGTGAATAGGGGCAGATAACCATGAGGTATACATAAAAGACAATTTTCAAGCCTCATTAAAGCATAGAACAGTAAAACTTCTCAAATGGAAAGAAACACCAGAATTATTACCTTACTCTCAGACAAGCCTGATTTTTTCCAAATATAAAATGAAAATGCAACCTGAGGCAAAGCTATAGCATGGAAAGTTTTAGTCCTAGCTTGGAAAAATTAAAAGCAACTTTAAAAGCAAGGTTAAAAAGAGTTTGATGATGGGAAACATCAAGCAGGCTTATTCATAGACAATACTACTGAGTTTGCTTGTCAAATGCAGAGATCGTTTACAATACCTCTTGTGACTTCTTTTCTACTATGCTTCAAGGAGTTTCTAAATAAAATTAAATTCAAATAAAACAGACATTTTAGTATGACCAGCCCACTTCTGCACAATTTTCTAATTCCTGATCAGCTCTGTATGCCCTATGCAAGTTCAAAATCCAGTAGATGTATTGATTTAGCAAAGAGTAAACATGTCACAGGTTTTCACTTTTTGAGCTAACCAATCACATAATATAGTTTATTTCTCCAGTGCTAGAAGGATACTTAGATCTCCACAGCAATAAAGCAGACCTTCTTTGTAGCCCAAAGACTGTGCAGCCTAGGTTGGCCCCAAATATTTTTCCAGCAGGTAAAAATCCTACCTAAGAGACCCATCTCAGCCCACACTCCTATTAGAAAGGAGAAAGTTTGTTGAATCACCAACATGTGTGTTTATATCAACCATGTGAGTAATGGACCATTTGAAAAACTATCTAGCACTTCATCTGGAAAAACAAAACTGGCTGACACTGGGAAGAGGATTTAAAATCCCAAGAATTTCACTAACTCTGTTTCCATTTTTCTTTGGCTTAGCATATTTTCTTGCTTTTTTTTCTGTTTGGTCTATAAAATTTAGTAGGATGTCAGTGTCAGGGATTTGTTAGTCACAATCAATTTGCATGTCAGACAACTTGATCTCTTCACTATTCCCAGGTAAGCTTTCCCTTCTCACTACAGTCGGCTTTAGCAGGACTCAAGTCATCTCATGGCCTTTTTGAGGTGTGAGGAGAAAATGTCACAGGCATCCATAGCCATTTCTTCCTGTTTGCCTAATTTTCAAAGAGAAAAGCAGAGTCTAAGTACTAGATGCCCCTGTCTCATGGCCATTTCTCAGGCAGTACGTACAGGGCTCTGTAAAAGCCCAAGGTGAATGGCAGGTCCGGTTATTCAGCTTGTGACATAAAGCTGCAAAAGAGTCACATTTCACAGAAAGCTTTCACAAGATGCGAATTGGAAAGCCTTCACAGCATAAAACCTGCACACCTAAAGAACCCCTTGTGGGGAAGAGTGTAATGAGCAGGGGATACCTTAAGATAAAGTGGAATGGTACTTAGCCAAAGCTTAAAGATTATGCTTTAAAAGAACATGAAGTAATGCTTGAATTTATTTGATATTATTGCTACACATCTGTATTTACATCTAGTCCTCTGCAGGCACAATCTAAAATACTGCTGTTTCCTACTAGCCAAGAACCCTATAATTCAGTTTGGCATGAAAAAAGAGTGTTTTACTGGTGATGACCTACATTTTCTGAAGAAAAATGTCTAAAGAAAACCGTAGGGTAAGAAAAATGGTCTTATTTTTTTCTTATCTGTCTAAAAGTTATCTCAGTCATCTCTTGCTGAGTCAGCTTGGGTTCTATGAAAATAAGAACAGAAGGGCAAATTTGTAAATGGTTGCTTTATCAGCGAAGCTAACACCACAGTAGAGTTCTAGAAAGAAACTCACCAGTATCATAGTTTAATGCCTACTTTTACTTTTTGTAGCAATAAATGGAAGTATGTCTCCAAGAAAATCTGCTCGAATCAGTTTATTGACAATGTTTGTGAATGACAGCTAAAGGGCTCAGCAGGTAACCTCCATGGTAAACTGAACCCATCAGGGCGGTGCAGACCTACCTGAACGTCAAGTGAAATTATTGCAATTTTTTAAAACTCTAAGCCTTCTTGAGGAAGCAATCTCCTCCGCTTCAATCATTGTGCATTTTATATTCTGTAGCAATAAATTCTGGAAGATGTCAATATTGACGGAAGTTTTTCAACTATGTCACCCTAAATGTCCTCAGTACATTACAGAGCAAATAGTAGTGCAGGTTGTGTCACAGCAGGGAAGTTTTCTTTGGCAACTCTCTTGCCAACGATAGATATAAACCAAATATTGCTTATTACAAATATTTCTTCTGAGACTGTTTCCCAGACTGCCAAACGATTTATAGCATTTTCCCCATTGAGATTGGCTCATGTACATAAAAATCTTTACAAAAACTATTCTGATGAAAGGGTTTTTCCTTACTCCAAATAAATATACATTGCAAAGTTGCACCATATTCATACAAATATATGTACTAATTTTCCTAGAGGAAGAGACAGTTGACACATGCCATTCAGCTGAACAGGCTGAAGGCATCAGGGTGCTTTGTAGAAAGCAAACTAAATGACAACTAAACTAAACTGGCACAATATTAATAAGTTCACCTTAAAGGACTTCTTACTTTTACCTAGCTCATGATTAGTGCATTTTCTTTAGTATTCTCTCCAAATATTTTCCGTTCTTCCTCTTTATTAATAGGTGGGCAAACCGACATACAGAAGGCAGAAAGACAACTCGTAAAGTCAATCTAGTTAAGCCTAGACCACATGGCAGATACGGATTTGGTCCTGATCTCTTTTATAAACCTGGTTTTATTCTGCCTCCACAAGTGGCCATGGCCTGCATATGCACCATCCCTTTGTTTTTATTTGGAAGGAAGTATTGATACAGGATCAGGATCCACAGTACACTCCAGTAGGTCCCTGGGCTCCAGGACCAAGAAAGAATACTGAGAATGCTTCCAGAACTCACCTACCCCATGGTTCAGACACAGACACTACCTATTTTAACAGCTCCATGCTTGTCATCCTCTTCAAGTTTGCTGAAATAAAAGATATTCTTCTGCCAGGATGGAAAATACTTTTTAAAAGTCTTAAAATTTGATGGCTACAGTAATTTCAGTATTATGAGTCAGCCCTGTTAATCAGGTTATTTTCCACAACACTTCAACAAGAGAAATTTTGCATCATTAATTTTATTCCTCTTTCTATTTTCTGTTTCTTTTTCCTTCACAAATCTACCCCTCCATTCCATATCTTGCCTATTTTAAAAGTTCCTAACATTTCCCAGTAATCTGTTTCCACAATTCACTGGAATGTAACATTTTCCTCTTTATAACAAGCCCTCATGAAATATGAATGCTTCAAATTAGCAAACATTTCAGGCATGTTGAGAGATAAACTGTACATGATATTTGGAATAAACCCAGTGAAACCAGAGCATCTTTCAAAACCAAGTTCTAGTGTATTTGTGCTTTGGGTGCTACAAATCTTCTCATTGATTTGCTAGTACATGAAGAAACACACAGAAACAAGCTAGCACGTGTATATACACACAGTCTTATACACAGTATATACACAGAGGAAAGAGCCTCTTTAGGAAGATGTAGTAGTTTTACAAATAGAAGACTGTACACAGTTTCAAAGGTGCAATACTTTATCACCACGAGTATGTTTGGTTTTTTCCTACTGTGAAATATTTCTGCTATGAAAACCAGGATAGCATGATACCATAACACATCTCAAGGGCATGAATCACACCACCAATGGTTTCTTCACCAGCTGTGATGTGAGAGAGCAGAAAAAACAGATCCTTGAACCACATGGCAGCACCCACTTTACATGGTCGTGTAGAACAATGTGCTAGGAAGTAAATAGTGCTTTTGTACCTTGCAATTCCTCAGTGGAAACCTAAATCTTTGCCTTTTCCAGATTCTTTTTCAGCCTGTGCTTTCTGCAACCCCTGGGTACCACTGCCCACTACAGCTCCATCCCTCCCAGACCTAAGCGCACCTCTCTGGAAAGACACATACTGCATGTGCAATTTTTATCCTGATCTTATCAATACATGATTTACATCGGAAATTACAGATTCAACAACATCACCAGGAGCATGACAATAAATACCATTTCTTCTTTAGAAACAGTCATACTAATACAAATAAATTTTGTATGAAATTTCAACATCGCATGTCAAGAAGAAATGGTCCTTGAAGGATTGCACTCATCATCATTCTTAGATCTATGTGTGAGTAAAAATAAGAGATGTTACTTTATTCAACACAGAAACTTCATTTCAAATGCATGCACTTTTAAACACGCAGCTTTGAGTTTTCCTATTTGCCCTTATGTCAGAGCATTGAAATAAGGTGACAGGGACTCATTTCACCAATCTCTCCCTCCATCCCTGTGTCTACTTTTGACTTGCACCGAATCTCTAGGACCAGGAACGAAGGTTGAAATCTGAATCCTGCTTGCACTCCTGCTGTTCAACTCCCAAGCTTAGTCTTTTGCTGTTTAACTGACTTATATATATGCTTTTTATTGTAGCTCAAATGTGTCCAAATCAAAAAAGGCTGGAATTCACACCCATTTCTTTTTAAATTCTCTCTTCTTTTTTTTTTTTTTTTTAATCTGAAGGTAACTCTCATTGCTTGGACTGCTGTGAATGCAAAATAATCACAGATGGAAGTGCAACCTGAGTACACATTGTCTGTGATAACTCTTTATGACATGATGTACCTGAAGGACCTATTAGCACATTTGCTTACCCCCCAATAACAGATGGGTTTATGCTTTGATTGGAGTTTCATTCAACTCCTGATGCAGGTAACTAATTCAATAACCTCACACAAAAATGCAGACACTGCAAGCACATTGCAACACATTGTTAAAAAATATGCTTATTTTGACAGGAAAGAAAGCAAAACTTAAATGAAGTCTTCCTGTGCTTTTGGATGTCTGGATTATCTAATGTCAGGTCAAATATATAAAGGATAAATTTTCTCGAATTTGAGGGAATAGTATTAGTGTTGTCCAGTTCTCTGTGCTCTGAAGCATTTGACATTTGTGAGGTAAAATGATTGTGACATCTTCAGCACCTTTTTGGCAGGTGATGACAGTTCCATAGTAACTGAAAACTAGAAAACTGAAAACTTTGAAAGAAATCCAAAACTTATATAACGATAATCACGCGAGTTAGACTGCTTCTTCTCTTGGTTGCTCTATGACTGATACCATTCATAGAATCTGTATAATTTTTGTTTTGAAAGTAGACAAAACTTTTCAGGCTTTCTGTCATTGTCACAGGACAGAAAGATGGGATTATATGATATGAAAGGCGGTATTTCACAGCCAGAGCTTAAAGTTACTTCTAGCAAGTCTTGTGTTTTTAAACTGAATCATGAGAGCAAAATCTTTTTAAGGTGGTTTGCTTTAAAGCAAGACTTTCCATATCCTTATTTTATAATTGCTGCTGCACACTGGAAGCAGACACTAAAAGAGTTCGCTCCACTGTTTATGGGACATCAGTTGAAAAAAACATCAGTAAAGTTTTTATTCAAACAAAGAATGATACAAATTATTAGATAGTTTCTCTAGTTTAGAAAACTCTATCCTGGGTGATTTTTATGTCCTTTACTGTTCTCTTTCTCCTACCTGCTTTGGAATGATAAATAAAACAGGTAGAGAAGGTCATTCTGATTACCTTTCAGATTCCCAGGCAAACAAGACCCACACAGTCCCAGCTGCCTTAAACACGACCTACCTGCAGCTCTACCTGCTGTGTACCAGCGGAACACTGGATCCAGCATTACCTCCAAAAGCAGGCCTAGGAGATGCCTTACAGAAAAGGCACTCAAACTTCACTGCTATCTGTGATCCATTCCCCTCCTGCACTCACAGCATTGATGATCATTGAATTAAGGTTGTTGCTGTACAGCACATTCCCTTTAGTATGTGTTTAGGGACTGGTTGTCCCTGGTCCCTGGATGTCCCCATGGTTCTCCAAATAAATAATCTTCACACATAAACAGAGGTTTCCCTGATAGCCTCTTGACTGCTATCTCTACCAATTACTCTGAAGGCAAAACTATCCTTATCACAGCAGAAGCGCTTCCCCTCCATCACCCTGAAGTGTGGTATCAGTTGTTCTCACAGGCCTATCTCCAGTCCTCTGGGAAGGACTGCCTTGACCTGCCCCGTGGCTTTCTGTGTGCCCGCTAATGCGATCTCTCCTTACACAGTGGCTGAAGAGGAGAGACTGCAAAAAGATCGATCACATCTTCTAGCTTCCTGCTACTCTCTGTTTTACAAAAGACCTTACACAAACAGGAAAAACCTTGTGCTTTCAGGTTCCCAGGCCTTTTACCACTCAAAAGAAAAAGCCCCACATCAGTGCTTGGTGGATGTGAATTAAAATATGTCAGTTAAGCGGCCTCTTCATGCCCATCTCTTAGTTCATTATCATTGCCCAGTTCTGAAGTCTATACAGTTCAAATTAATCTCAAAGTCACACTAGTAGGATCTGAGATTAAGTTCTATTTCAGTTAAGTACATAACCAGTGTAAAACCACAACAGCATGGGGCTGCTGCAATTCAGATATTTTGTGTCATCTAAACTCAAGAAAGGCATCAAACATAGACTTTCACCAAAGCAGACAGACAGAATATTCAGAAGTCAAGTGCTTAAAGTAAAGGAGAAACTGGAAAACAAAATAGGTCAATGAACTGTACAAATGCATAATACTACACTCTGCTTATGAATAATTTGATACATTTCAACATTTCGATTCAATTTTAAATTTTCTCTGGTGATAAGCAAAGCATTGGAATTAAAAAAAAATGAGTTAGACATATTTATTTCTCTAATGAGGTGTTGCACTAACATGGATTTAAATATAGGCTACTGAAGGACAGAACACCCAGGTGACCTTGGAAGGTCTGAATCCTCCCACTTGTTTCTGCCGCATCCTTTGGCATCACAAAGGAAGTCATAGTTCCCTTACTCGAAGCATCTCCTTTTCTCTGGCTTTCAGGAATTCAGGAACTCATATCTATCCAGGATGGTATTCAAAACACTGTTTTCTTCACTTTCCCTACCCCTTTTTTGTTTTGTTTAGTTTAGTTTTGTCTTTCTGCATCCATATAAAACACTCTTCTTTACAAGCTCTTCACAGTATATCAGTGTTGCATCTACCACTTCTTTTCATTAAGCTCTGAGCTCAACTGGCTTACAGACCTAGCCCCCATCACTTATTTACTGAATTTTTAAGTAAAAAAGTCTTTGTTTGGTGTTGGAGGATGCATCAATATACATCTGAATAGGCATGACAACTTTTTTCAAAACTTTATCTCCCATATCTTCTTTTATGCAAGGTCTTCAGAAACAAAAATAAGAGCATTTTAAAGGCTGCTATCATGACTGTCTTGCTGATTCTGTTCTTGGCACATAAATGGTCTTTTAGTAATTCACACAAACATATAAAACCTAACCTGTAAATAGAATCCCAAGCTAACTGTCAATCTAAATGGTCAGAAGTTCAAGTTTGAAAAAGAAAACGATTATCTTCTTCAGTAAAAAGTAGTATCACGTAAAGGTTATGACTTGGAAGGATATTTTCTAAAAGAGTTTGATGAATAATTTTTTGCTTTACTAATTTCTCCAGGTAAAAGTGTAGATGTGATTGTAAGCACAACACTTTTAAGCACAGTTTAATTTTTTTTTCATTAAGGTTCTACAGCATATCAGAAGGCAGATATGAATATCTGTCTCAATTTTCACAGACAAAGAAACCAGAGCTGAGGAGAACCGTTTCCCCTCCAGTCACATGGCAGAGCTATGTGAGGGTCAGGAACAGATGCTCTGTCCCCTGAATAGATGTCTTGTCCTCTGCCTGCTGTGTCATGCAGCTTGTCTGAGATATATTTGTATCACTGCTGTAGAGCATGTGTGCTGATAGGATGAACACCTTTTAGCTTCAAATATTGAATATCAAACTTTGCCATAAATGTCACATAAAAAGGTCTTTCCAAGCCAAAGGTATTTCTGAAGAAATAGAAAAGAAAAATACTTGCTCTTTGAATAGTGGAGACTTGATTTGAATCTGTTATGTTTTTTCCTAAGAGGAGAGCGAATATTTACTTGGACACAATCTTTATTTATTTAGTCTGTAAGGCTGAGGTGAAAAGAACTCAGCAATATAATCTGAAATAACTGAGTGAAACTATTGAGAACTTTCAAGTAACCCTTTTTAAACACTAGTGGCTTACTTTCATGCTCAGGCTTTCTGAAGTATTTACCTCGTAGTTTCATAGTACATTTTGGACCAGGTATCTTTTCTATTTCCTTCAAAAAACACTAAACAATGAATGTCTTCACCATATCACAGTCCATATGGGACAAAACTGTGATACAGATAGAGATACTGTCACTGAGGAACTTTTTTGTTTTTTTTGATTCAATGTCTCATATCTGTAAGATATATGCCATGCTCTGAACACCTGGTTTTAGAATTAGGTAAACAAAACCTAAAGACACTTTTCTTGGCTATGAAACAATCAGTCAGAAAAAAACTTTGAGGTTTGAGTAGATGAAGTGCTTGAACTGGCAACTTGTGTTGTTACTTCTGGAACAAACCTGGGCAGCAGGGAAGGCTGGCTGTAATTAGTGGCATTACGTACTCCGACGAATAGGGCTGCATATATCATTACTAGCAGTTGCCATTGAAAGGGTGTCTATAGTGGAGAAGGCAGGGTAGATTGCTGTGGAGCCAGGAGAGTTTAGCATTTGGCAGAGAGTAAGGGCCTAGTCTTTTAAAGGGGGTGAGCTAGAGGATTTTTAATTTTGAACATATTTCTGAGTTTAAAATATATTACCTAATTTTAATTTCTTTTTAACAGCATCATTTCAGTTTCAGTGATCATCAAGCTGAAGGTCTCCCAGGTCTCAGGTTGATTAACAAACAGCAAGGTCTTCCAGCTAAGTATTGCAAGTGTATGCTGTAGAAAGCACTACACTTTTCACTGTGAAACCAGAAGTGAAACTTATTATTGAAGGTAAACAAAATGGCACTTTGCTAAAAGGACATTTGCCCTTCCACTGCCACCTATAAAAGTGAAGAGATACTATACCAAATCTTAGTCTTCCCCTTTTGTCTGCATCCTTCTAGTTTCTCTAGTTGGTTGAAAGTGTCAGGCAGAGGCAAAGTCCCAAGATCTGTTCTCTTTCTGGCCTTAAGGCCCTCTGCCCATCAAGTTCATACTGAGAAGTATAAATATCCAATAATCCCAGCACAGTAAAAGCTCTAAGGGCTTCTGCTAACACAAGCCCCTAAACCCTCTTTCATAGGATCTATGTTGCCTGTGTGTGAACATCTCTGAAATACCATGGACCCTCAGAAGAATTTTATTAGCATAACAAATCTAATATTATAATAATAAGTCACTAGCTTCAGAAAGGTTCAGTTTATAGAGTGCAACAGATTTTTCCCTCTTTTAATATGTTAACTAGATTAGTCTTGGTTTCTTTGGTACTAAACAGCCATGGGGATATTTAGAAGTGTCCATACACATGAAGACAAAGCTCTCTTGTGTTTAAATCTCCTAGCAAAGCATCTTCTTTCAAATGCTTCAACAAACCTTGGAAATGAACTTGCTCAGTGTTTCATGTAGACACAAAGCCATCAACAGCAGTAGTCTGGAGCTGAATTACTACTGGCATTATTTTCTTATCCATGAAGTTCAAACAGATAGCTAAAGACAGGTGTTGGATCTGTGCCAGAGTAATAAAACAGTTCAACAGAGAATGAAGAGACATCATGATATTAGATAAAGTCTCCATCACTCAGTGTTGCTCCCCTCATAAGGGAAGCAATCACATGTGCTTCCCTTGGCCTAATTTAACCCTAATGTTATGTTATTTTCCATGATAATACTTTAACATTTCCCTTCAGCTTCCCTATGAAAGGCTTGAACTCTTTAATAAATACTCAGTGGGAACTCATGTTAAAGAGCAAATAACAATGAAGTCAAACTAAAAGCATATTTATCCAGTCAAGTTTTAGACTATGAATAAAGCATATAATATAGCATAGAAAGTTTGCTGTCCTAAGCATTAGCTTGTCTTGAGTCACTATTTGAACTTAATCTGAACTTCTAAAGATCATTTTGCTATAGATATAGTAAGTGATAACTCTTCATCACTAACAAAAGAAAAGCAAAACTCAGTTCTGGAGACCCTGAGATGAGTCTAACACACTGACTTAAGACATGGATTCTATCCAGCTAGACCTCTTCCTGTTCATTTCAGTAATACTAGCCCATTAATGAGCTTTGACAGCACAGATTTTGTTACATTTTGCCATCATTCTTGCTACAAAAATCACTCTAGCAATGACAGAACCTTGCTATGTATTTGCACTAGACTGTGTTATGTTTATTTGTATTTGTAAACAAAGACAGTCCTTGGGAGATGAAATAATGCCACAGTCAAGCCACAAGCACACTTTCATCACAATTTCCTCAATGGAGGCTGGTTAAATCTAGGTAGTTCCTGCCAAATAATCCAAGGAATGCTACAAAACATCTGGGGAAGAAAAACTCTGACTGCAAATACCAAAGACAGACATATATGAAGCCGATTAGTCCACCATGTGCTAGGGAGGACGGGTATGTTAACAGTAAAGTGGACAAGTTTTCCCATCTTCTGCTATCTTGAGCTTCCTGCAGGATCTCTCCTTGTGAATTAATTCAGCTTGAAGAAAAGCATTTCTGGGAAATCGCAGAACTATGTGGGTTTTCAAATAAGAACTTTTTATTTTCTCTGAGTTGTACACAAAAATTTGCAGTGCAGCATGAATTTGATGAAGAGGTAAGCTTGAATTTATTAGTAGACAAAGGAGTTTGAAATCATAATAACTTGTCCTTACACACAATGAAAACCCTAGATGAGTTGATGAGATCAGTAGTGAATGTTCTCAAGTTCAGCTTTTCACTTGTTATTGTACAGCTGGAAGTAATGTTTGGATTCACAGTGCCAAAAAGATTTAAATATTTTGAATTACAACTAAAACATCTAAAAACCATTATTTGATTTTTAAATTTTCATTAATCCATGAGACAAGGCTGTCCTGATAATTATGCCCTTATTGCGTGCCAAGATTGTATTTTCCTTCCCAAAATGACATCAGATTAAGTTCATGTACACAGAAGGCAGATTTGGGACACACTCCTACTGGACATTCATAACATTTGCACAAGTTTTTCAGGTAAAATACCAAAGCTGTGTAACTGTGTAACAACTTTGATGGCCTTCCCAAAAGGAAGGGCACCTCCCATTGCAAGACCAGGACGAAGTCATTAGCTGTTGCTCAGACAACGGTTCCAGTAAAAACTGGGATCATGTATGTCTTTGATCAATTTATAAATCATTTATAGGCATGATTAGGTTAACTGTTAACCAGCCTGCCACTTGAATTCTGTACAATATGAATAGGTGAGGTTCTCATTTTCTTTTTTGTCTTATTAATATTCTGCTCTTTTTTTTATGAAATGATGCCAAAAATCTGTTTGTTTAGCTGGTTGCATGATTTTTTAAAATTCCACTCAGTAAATATTGCACATGGAAAAACAATAACATTAAAGACGATTGTAATAACCCCATCTCATCTCTTTTGTAGCTCTCTTGCCATGTCCTGAACTTTCTGTTTAACTTGAAAATAAAGCATCTTTATCTGCTAACATAGCTCCATTGCTCCCCCTCTCCCAGGGGCTTATTCTTCAGCTTCCACTTTCAATGTCCAGAGTAAAAGAAATAATGGAATCTCTCCTCCCCAGTACAAAAGGCTTCCTCTCTTAGGTGTCTGTTCCCATTTATGTTAATATTCCAGATGGATAAAAAATGGAATTTATTCAACATAGTCCATCAAAATACCAGGCTGCTCAACAGAGGAAAGCATGTACTGGGTCCGTCCAAGATGATCCAAATCTTCCTTCATCCCTTGTTCACTATTAAAATAGAGAGTTAAGTAGCAACTAAATTTTAATAAGTTACTACATTAGTTTTTCAATAGTGTCTGTTTGAGACATTCAAGGTTGGCAGTTTCATCTGGAATCTTTCAACAATACCAAAACTCATTTCTAAGAGATGGGGGGAGGGGACAGGGAACAGAACATGCACAGCTATTATTCCATCGAATTTCAAGGACCAGCTGTAACAGGAAAGGAAAGGGTGGGGATAGGATCAGTAAACAAGTATTTCTCCTGCAAAGCAAAACACAATTAAAAGCAGAAAATAGAGCTGGTGAGAAAGGGGGAGGGGAGGCAAAGTAGAAACAGGAGAGGATACTAATAATAATTTTTTAAAGTGTTACTTAGAAAAAACTACAATGAAGTTGAGTTGAGAGAAAAAACTGCAACTGGGAAAGAGAAATGGTAACAATAAACAGACTTCACAAGATGAATAAAAGTTGGTAAGACAGGTGCTTTACACACCTTGCAGAAATGGTCTCTACAGGGACCATTTGTGTGAGGAGCTGTTGGCCCCACCCAGGATGTCTCCTCTGGTTCATTTGCCCTGGCCAGAGAAGAAGAGGGCAGGAGTACATGTGGACCTGGCTGCTCCATCTTCTGCACCACAGCACCTCCTTGGATGTGGGGCTCAGTGGTTCCCCAGAGGGAAGGATTCAGATGCAGTAGGTCTCTGTGTCCAGGGCAAGGGTGGCCTGAACTGAACCTGTGTTGTGCAATACAGAGTTATGGAACAGAAATATGAGAGCTCTGAGCAATGAAAGAGCTCATCAGTGATCTATGTGGCCTGAACACACACCACAAACATCCTCATAGCCTTGACAATGAGCAGCCCGTTAGAGGATTGGCACCTTGTTAGCCCAAGGGACACTCATGCCTTTGCCTAGCTGGAAGCACCCTACAGAAGAGAGCAGTTCTTGTCAGTGAAGGTAAAAGAAGACTCCAGCAAGTGCTTACTTCTTTTCTCAAATAAATCTTCTAGACTTAACACAGTAAAAATGTCTGTGATCACCATGGATGAGCCAAGCTCTGCTGCATCCTGTCCTGAAGAACCACTTCAGCAAGAGAAGTGGGCATCATGTTAACGCTTCCTTTCCGTAGCAAGGCTACTCAGGAACAGAGATGTGAACTGGCATCCAGGTGTTAGGCATCAAGGAAGGTCTGAGATTAAAAGTGTGGGGTTCAGTAAACGGAATCATCTGTGTTGGCAATGCCCCAGGTTATGGTATCTTGCTAATTAAAGAAAACAACTTAGGAAAGAAAAAAAGAAAAAAGTTTAGCAAAGGAAATGCTACAAATAGGCATAACACAGAAAATGCAAGGCAGATTTGTATTCCCTGTACTTTCTGTGTTAGTGTCACAAACATTTACATCCTTGATGGATTCCGAGTTAATTTTCTAAAGCATCTTCCCAGAGTGGTGACGAAATAATTTTCTTGATCTCTGTCACTTGGCTAGTGGCTTTTGTTTCTAGAAGAAGAGCTGCACACAGTTTGGCCTGGGGGACTGGTCACATCAGTGGGAAAAAGACCTCCTCACACAAAACAGTGGCTACTTTGAAGTGGTTCTTCATTCCTTCCACTGGAATTCTGTCCGGAGAAGAATCTGGTGGGTGACACCAGCTGACCAACCATGCTTCAAGTGCATGGAAGTACACAGCAAATTCTTGTGAGCCTGAGAGCTGAACTTGGAGAAACAGCTCATCTCTCACTGAATTTTCACTGTCCAAAACCTTTCTGCCAGTACTCAGCAAGGCTGTTCACAAAGTAATGGAAGAATTTGAAACTGTGGTTGTGTGAATAAAGTGAAAGGCAAGCAATTGGCACTGAGCAACCAGCATGGAGATAAACATCTACTTACCACTTTTGTAGAAGGGAATTAGGAGCTGATGTATTTGAATAGAAATCTTACTAGTCATATCCTTTGTAACCCAGAGTGTTAAGCTCAGCGCCAAGTGCTACAACTCTGAGAAAGAGAAGCCACAGGGATCTCCATGATCTGCTCTCACTGCCTGCATGCTGGAAGCCCATCCACATCACCCTGCTGTCCCCCAGCAGAGCCTTATTACTTGTGCTTTGCTGAAACACCTCTCACAGGACAGCAGGTTGTCTTCATCTGTTGACGTGATGAGATGGACAGCCTATCACTTCTCTTGTACCTGATCTCAGTTTTTTCTATCACATTTCAAAAGACTGGAGCCTCCTTTCCTGTTTGAATTTGTCTTGAATTTGCCTTGGACTTGAAAGCATTCTCTCTTTTCCTTCTAAAGAGCCTTTAAATATCTGCTGTTTTCTGAGCATGCTTATGCACCAGTCAAGTCACCTCTAAATCATACTGTATGCTGTAATTTTTTCCAATCTTTCTTCCATTTTTTACACTCTTCTTTCAAATCTAGAGCCAAATCTGAAGGTAGAATTCCAGTCTCTTTCTCACTGATGCAAAGCACAAAAATAAGAGCATTTCCTTACTCCTACCATTCTTCTGGGTTTTGGTTTTTTTTGTTGGTTTTTTTTTTTTTTTTTGGTACTATCAAGGTGGACAAATAATATCACTTTATGATTTGTCTTTTCTCACCTCTAAATCTATTAGTGGCTGTCAAACCAGTTGCCTATTTGTCTGTATAGATTAGATAACATCATCTTACATAAAACATTTTCAAATAATATTTTGTGCAAATAGAAGTTAATAAATTTTCTAGACTATTTTACCTGAAGTGATATAAACTTATCACTCTGTCAGTCCTTTTTATGCTAAGCAAAACAAAATGAATAGATCATGACAAAAATGTTTTATCCTTTAACAAAGACAACTGCATAAACTCTTCACTGTACATGTTGAAAAAGAAGGAGAAACAGTTGAAAGAACAGCACTTGGACATGAAGTGACTAGCTGATCTTTTCTTTCATACAAAACTCAGATAACCTTAAATGCTAAGAATCATGAGACTAGGCAGTGAGAGGCTGCAGAGAAGCACTGTGGAAAGGGACCTGGAGGTCCTGGTCAATGGCAAGGTGGGTATGAGCCAGCAGTGCCCAGGCAGCCAGGAGGGCCTACCCTGTCCTGGGGGGCACCAGGCACAGCATCTCCAGCCGGGCAAGGGAGGGGATTGTCCCGCTCTGCTCTGCACTGGGGCGGCCTCACCTCGAGTGCTGGGGGCAGTTCTGGGTGCCACAATATAAAAAAGATAGAAAGCTATCAGAGAATGTAGGAAAGGGGGCAGCCAGGATGGTGAAGGGTCAAGAAGGGAAGCTGTATGAGGAGCAGCTGAGGGTACTTGGTCTGTTCAGCCTGGAGGAGACTGAGGGGAGACCTCACTGCTGTTACAACTTCCTCGTGAGGGGAAGAGGAGGCATAGGTACCAATCTCTTCACTCTCCTGACCAGCGACAGGACCTGAACAAATGGCCTGAAGCTGAGTCAGGGGAGAGTTAGGAAAAGGTTTTTCAACCAGAGGGTGGTTGGGCACTGGAACAGGCTCCCCAGGGAGGTGATCACAGCACCAAGCCTGACAGAGTTCAAGAGTTTGGACAACACCCTCAGGCACATGGTGAGATTCTTGGAGTGTCCTGTGTAGGGCCAGGAGGTGGACTAGATGATCGTAATGGGTTCCTTCAACTCAGCATATTCTATGTTTCTATGATTCTACGAGAAATATCAGAAAGTTTTGTAACAATTTCTGAGATCTTCATTAATATGAAAGAACTTCGAAATGGTTAACAAGATTATTCACTTGTTCTTTTTTTCAAATTACATTTATTTAGCAGTTTTGTTATGAATCCCTTCATTCCTTTAAGGAAAAATGGAAAAAAAAAAAAAAACAAACTAGGTAAATAATATATCAATAGAAAGAATGATCTTATTTTTTCTGAGAAAAACTTCCTATGAAGTTGAACTACAGAATCTTCCTTTACAGTCATAGACCAATGTTAAGGTACTGTTATTTCCTTTCAGGTAGTTCTAGCTGTCAGTTTTAACTGACCTTAGGTAAACACTGACCTCAGTTAAAACTCTTGAATAAAGTACTCTGTTGGAACTTGAACTCAGCTCTGGACTGGAGTCTGGAGACTTGTAAACAAGTGTGAGACAAAGCTTTAAATTTAAATTTAGGAAACAAATAGGACAGAAGCACATAAAATGTAGAGCTAAGCACACTTCATGTGCGTCTTCTGAAACTTTAACTGTCCTAACACTGTGTATTTTGCAAACACTTCTTCCGCATTACATCTCACAGACAGCTAAGTAACATTAAACTGTAATTGAAAATGAATTTGGTTTGTTTAGTCTACAGAAGAGAAGCCTGAAGGAAGACCTGATAACAGTCTATAAGTATAGAAAGGGCTGCCGCAAAGAGCAGAGGAATAATCTCTGCTTCATGTCCTTGGAAAGAGGACAAGAAGAAACACACTCGAATTACAGCTAGAGAAATTCAGGTTGGATATCAGAAATCCCCCTTTATCTGCAAGAATCACTAATCGTGGGAACAGATTGCCTTGGGTGATTGTGAAATCTCTGTCACTGTGAGCTTCTAAGGAGGAATTAGACAAATGTTTGCTGGGGTGGCAAAGGCAGAGTTGAATTCTTGAGGCTGAATATAGACTACATAACCTCCATAAACCTCTGCCAACTCTATTTTCTATGTTTTTTTTCCTTTATTCTTCTCACTTATATAAGGGAGCTCTGCATATTTATAGAAACTCACCAGTTCCATAAATTTGAAATGTATATGTATAAACAATTTTTCATAAAGAGAGAAGAGTAAAAGAAAAAAGCTTGTTACAGCATGTAAAGAATCAGAAATAATATCTTACAAAGCATGAAATCAATGCTGGTAATTCATGGTACTGTTCATAGTACCACCAGAGAAACTCATAACGTAACATTGCAATAAATATTCTTCAAGAAAACTTTTCACAACTCAAAAGCAGTAAAGGCATCAAAACCTGTGGCTTCAAATCATATAAATACAGGTCTGCCCGTTAAAACATATTTCCTGTAGTTCACACTTTTTCTAGACAAAACTCAAAAGTTCGTAATGAGGAAAGAAACAAATGTGCTGCAAGTATCCAGATCAGGTGACTAACTTACAAATAACCTCCTCTCCCCTCCAAGCCAAGGAAAGGCATCTATAAGGCTAAACCTAGTGGGTTTAAACATAAGGTAACTTTTTTTTTTAAAACCACATTCCTGATTTTGCTATTCAGACTAAGACATTATTGACAGACCAACTAATACAAAGTCCTCTGACGCAAAATTTCAGCAAGAAGATAATCAAACCCGTCCTTTACTTGCTCATCTTGTAGTCTTTTTTAAGTAAACAATGAAACCATTTTTCTTTCTCCTCAAACAGCCCCCAGACTGTATTACTGCCAAATTTGTATCGGCAGTATCATAATATTAAGGATTTTTTTTCTCAGAAACAGCATTGTGCACTGATCTGTGGCAACCAAACAATTTTATTCACTTTTGTGTTTGTTTCCAAAGCCTTTGAATCCAAACACAATTTCTATAAAGTCTATCCTTAAACCAAAGGCAATGCATGCATATGCAACCTAATACCTTTTATCCGAGAATCTGAATCAACTTTCTTTGATTCCAAGCTTCTCTTGACATAAATGAAGGCAAGTATAGTCCCAAATTGGTCATTCACAGCACCAGTTAATGGCAGTTTAAAAAGAACAAGGACTGCATTATAAGGGTAAACATTTGGTATGATTCAAATCTTATGCAATATAGAAATGAGCTTCAGGCAAGATTGCTTTTGATGCCTTAGCCAGTCATCCCCATAGTATGACTTGTCATAAATCTTGCAGAATACTACAAAGAAGGAGAAGCAAAGAGAACACTCAGCTAATGGCTACACACCACAGTGCTCACACCATGTGAAAATAAAACGTAGGGAAATTTAATAATTCATATATTAAATTATACACTGCTACATTAAGATTTTTAATATTATCCTCAAGTTCTTGATGATAGATCTTTCTGTTTAACAAAAAACAACAAAAAACTCTGCTTAAGAGGAATTTGGTTTCGTTTCCAAAATCAAAATAAAGTCTATCTTTAGGAAACATATTTAGTTAAGTCCTCTGTTCCAGCATTCCTAGAAATCTACCCAGCTTCCTTCCTCGGTGCTCTAAATGCAGCTGCATATGCAAGTTTCCTTACTTCTCATCTCACTAGAGCTTAAGACAAAAATGACAGTATGCAACATTTTAAGTTTGTATTCATTAGCATTAAGATGCGTATATACCTAGCTTTGTAGTTCTTTGGTACCATTATAATCCTCATCTTTTCTCACCCTTCTACATTTTTTTTAATGTTGACCCTATCTTCTAAATTAAAAATATTTCTTTATTTACATATGCAGGGGTGTAGCTCAGTTTTTGGGTCTGAGGTTAAGTGATTACCACAAGGCCTGCAGTGAAAATCAGTTCAGCTTGTGGGAAAATACAAAAAGTTTTGCTCATTTTCTTTGTAAGCCAATACATTCCCTAAGTATCTTGTTGGTTGGGTAAGAGTCCTTTATGCGTTTGGCTGCATTTTCTAACCTTTAGGGCTTTGATACTGTTGCCTGTACTTTTGCCAGTGTTTTAAAACAATAAAAACCACTAGAACATCCAAAAGCTAAATACAAAACATGTTAATGAAGTTTGCAAACTGTGCCTTGCCTGTGCTTTTTGCCGTAAGAGTCTAGTAACTATGCAAGTTTTAATATATAATCTAAAACATACAACTCTGACATTAAATAAGGAAAAAAATGTTTACAATGTTTTCAATGAAGTGTGGATGGACTTGCATTCCCTGAGCATAATTACATAAATGGGTCAGCCTTAGTGTGGTTGCAGAGGCCCAATCCCGGCTGATGTCAGCTGGAAAAGAATTAGAATAATCACTGAAAATTGTACTGGGTGCAATTTTATTGCCAGGAAGGTTATTGTCAAGAAAATAAACTCTATGGTCAAAGAATATATTTTATATTGGAATTCATCTAAAACCAGTATAAGGACATCTACAGAAATTCAGAGAATAATGTGTGTGAAGCAGAAAGAGCGGATCTATATTTGGAAGAGAGATAACACAATAATACGATTGATAAAATCAATTCTTACCCACTTGCTACAATTCTGTATGCCAGGTGAGCTACCAGTGGTCCCTGACAGGATGCAAGTGAGCTTCTATGCTTGACACAGACTTCTGACAGAATTCTAATGTCTCTTGAGGGTGCTATTCTTCTTCAACCTTCTTGTAAAATGTGAGAGCATCAGCTACTGAGAAGCTGTCATGTTGCAGCCTCCCAACTCTTTCTCTGTTGAGTAAAGCAACCCTTAAATATGTACATACGTATGCACATAAATATGCAGTTGGTATCTGTTGGGGAACCAGATTTTGAAATTTAATTGCAAGATGTTATTTTACTGCTATAAACACCCACCAGTTTTCCTAAAATTCGCCTTGGAACTGTGGCACATTGTTTTCAGGAAAAGGAAAAGAATGTTTATTGATCTTATTTTACATTTCCTAAAAGCAGTTACATGTGATCCTTAGCTGGATAGTGATGAGGAGGCAGTATGTTCTGGCTGATTTATAAAAGAGGCTGGGTTATTGAAAATAGACTATTATATGCCTCTTTCCCACCAAATAAGTGAAAGAATCTATGGGGAAACTTTTATGGAAAACAACTTTTCTCTGATTAATTCTACAAAGCCATGTCATTAGATATTTCTGATTGATGCTTTTTTATTCTCTTGCTACTTTTCGCCAGCTGTGAGCTTGAAGAGAATAAGTTTCCTCTTTCTCTATACCAAGCCAATGGTCTTACCAAGAGATGAAGATACTTTTCTCCTGACAAGGTGATCTCACAAGAGGTCTCATAGCCATCTCTTCCATGTTAATGACTGAGAAATCTTGGTATTTACAGGCCTCACAGGACAATCAGCACTGAACTCACCATTCTTCCCGGGATGTAATGGTTGCAGCTATAAAGTAAAAGCATCCCGTCCTATGGGGATTCCTTTGTGTCAAGGATATAGTCATCATATTCCAGTTCACAATGCCTAGAATAATGAGAGGGTTGTGCTGAATGCAGTCTGGCACAGCTGTGTTTTTCATAGCATGACACCAAGGATATGTGCTGCATTACCACATGGGATAATGTGGGAGGAATGTCCTAGATGGAAGGAGTCAATCTTGACATGGGCTGCATCCAGGAACAGACCCTGGAACAAATTATCATGTCAAATTGCTTCTAGGTCTTCTTTATAGAAGGAAATTGCTGGCTCAATACAGAGCACAGCCTGTGAGTAAACCAGGAAATAGCTAATTGCTAATGCGGTTACACCTGCACCCAGCCTCATCTTCAGTAGGACCAAATTTTTTACCACATTTGAGCACCATCAAGAGAACAAAGCCTCTTTTTTCTTCACATTCTCCAGCTTTGAAATGCTTCTGAGATTTTTTCTGTTTGATACTGCAATCAAAGTAGCTCAACAGAGGAGCATAAACTGTGCTTTGCTATAAAAACGATGAGGCCTACAGTAATTTTGACAGTTTCCAGATGAACACCCAGAAACACACCAACTGAGGAGGAATCCCTGCCCTTCACAACAACAGAAATCACAGCTGGACATAAAATGCTTCTCTTCGGGTGAAATACTATCCAACATGGAAGAAAAGCTGTGTCACTTGGGCTTTGGTGGTACTGAGAATTTTGGTCCAGAGCTGTCTTCAAAAAGGACCCATCTCCAGAGAGCAAAGTGTTATGAGTCCCATCTTCTCAGCAGCCTGTCTCCTTCAGCTGCTGAATTATAAACCAGCTGAGCATTTTTTAGCTTAGTCATCTCATTCCTGCAGATAGTAATCAAACCCAGAGGTCACAAATGCATGGGAGGGTCTCTCCTTCTGGCATGCAAGACTGGCCAGTGACTGCTGACAGAGCTGTGAGTGCTGCGTCATGTACTGCGGGCAAGAAAAACAAAGCAAATCCAAATAGGTCAGCAGCACAGGCAGGAAAGCCTGAACTTCACACTAGAGCAATCATTTTCCCCAGAGGAGGGCCACAAAGATGATCAGAGGGCTGGAGCATCTCTCCTATTAAGAGCTACAGCTGTTCAGGCTAGAGAAGCGAAGGCTCTGGTGAGACCACTAGAAGCCTTCCAGTACCTGAAGGGAGCCTACAAGAAAGCTAGAGAGAGACTTTTTACAATGACATGTGTTGATAGCACAAGGGGGAATGACTTCAAACTGACAGTAAGTTTAGATTAGAAATTAGGAAGAAATTCTGTACTCTGAGCATGGTGGGACACTGGCACAGGTTGTCCAGAGAAGTTGTGGATGCCCCTTCCCTGGAAGTGTTCAAGGCCAGGCTGGATGAAGTTTTGAGCAAACTGATCTAATGGAAGGTGTCATGCCCATGGCAGGGGATTTGAACTAGATGATTCTGAATTTCGACCCAAACCATTCTATGATTCTATTATTATATGATTCTCTCTTTACCTTCACTCACAGCATTCTGGGGCTCTGGAAGGATTAAGCAGATCTTTGCCAATGGAATGTTCTCAATGTCTGCATTTAGTCACATTTCTTCTTTATCCTACACTTCTCAGTTTAAGTTTTTCAGTCTTTGTCTTTGAGCTGTGAAGGCTGGTTGGAGAAGACTCATTGTCCATGTTTTGGACTCATGACTGTGTATCCACAACATGAGAACACTCAGGATTCAGTATCTCAGGGACATACTGTGACACTTTCTCTCTCCAGATGGAAAAGTGCCCCTAGAATAACAAAGAACATTTCAAGAGCATGGGACTCATTCCATCCCACCAACTACTCTCTGGAATGCTCACAGATTCAGTAGGTGACTTCTTTATGCACCTGAAACACCACCCTCCAAGCACCTTTTTCCTGAATCCAAACTTGAATCCTGTACTCTTCCCCCCTCAGCAAAGACACTTACCATCCCTCCCCTACTATCTCTGTGGGGCTTCACTCTGTTTATATCCTCTTCTCCTAACACTCAACTTCTGTGTCAGCCTTCAGCCCACTGCTCCAGTCCTACAACCCCCTGATTGCTGAGGCCTCAGCCAGCCCATTGCCCCAAGGTGATTCCTGGTCAGTTGTTGCCTGTTAGGATTTAATTACCACCTTGCCAAGGTCTCATCAAGCCAGCCTGGACTGACAGAGAGGTATTCATGACACAGCAATTTTCACAGCAGTAACTCCATAATAACTTTTTTATCTGAGTTTACTGAGTTCACTAAACCAACATACTGGCCACATTTGAATTAAGCTCTTAAGGATTGTTTCATTTTACAGCCTGGATTTTTATTGACTATCATTTCATTATGGTGGCATCTCTTCTTTTGAATTTTTTGCATCTTAAAACTATGGATCGGTAATGTAAGATAACTGCGTTAATTTGCACAAGAGCTCAGGACACAACAGTAACTAGTTTAATTTTAGGAATTAATGTATATAGCATATAGTTTCAAGTCAGATAGTCACTTTAGTCTTAGTAAGAATGATTTCCCATGTCTGGAAACTGCCTGAACACCCTTTTCATAGACACAGGAACCCAATCTGTGTCTCAGAGATACGTGCTTTCCTTTTCATCTTATTTTAATACTACAGGTGATTACCTAATATTAGAAGATCTATGCTGAACTGAGTTACATTTCCTTCCAAATACATGTTAGTTCTAAAAATAAAAGGGACCCTGCTTTTCTTCAAATTACACATTACCTCCATCGACTGTGTAAAATTCTGTGGTTTGTTTATTAACCAGGATTTTAGGTGAAATGCTATATATGATTTAAGGAACAGGACAGGAAGTTGCCACTCTGGGAACTGGTTTATCTGTTGTGGAGAGCTGGGCATCTTTGTCAAGGTTTCTACTCTGAGCAAAGCCATGACTTAGTCTTTGAGCTATTCTCTGCCAGGTAATAGATGTATATTATGGACTTCATATAACATAATTATTATGATTCTGGATAGAATGAAGTAGATTATGTCCTCTAGCTAACAAACTTTGTTCTAATTTTAGTGAGAGAGATGGAGAATACCGACATAAAGAGATGTACCATGAAAAATTACTGCTTAGGTTTTTTGATTTTTTTTTTTCTTTATTTTAATTTTACTTTTACTTTATTTTTAGTAACAATTGGCAGGAGAAAAACCCCTGGTCTGTCTGTTTAGCTTCAGGGGCTATGCAGTTTAACTTTTACTCTGTTTTATCCTGGAATATGTCCTATCAGCCTTGGTTACCAGACCATCTTAATATGGGAGTAAAGTCTACAGCGTTCCAAGTCAAACTCTGTATTCCAGATGCTGACGTTTCACCTTAGCAAACTATCTGTTCATTTAGCCTACAGGCAGGCACACAGGGTTGAGGTAATAAGACCAATGAACAGATTTTCCTCAGGACTGCTGAACTATTACTTACAGATGTGCTCTGAGCTTTTTTGATCTCAAACAGTCAAAACCCTTTCTTGTAGAAAGCAAAAAGCAAGAACATTTAGTATGCTTCTGGTGCTGTTGCTTGCTTCTTCCTTTCTTTTTGGAAATATAGACTGAAGAAAAAAACCCAAAACTAATCATATGGTTTTGGATTCAGAATTAAAACAACTATGAAACACTATGGGCATGCTTTGTGCTTGTAATTTGTGGAATTTGTGGCTATTTAGAGAATAAAATTTTTGCTTGAAAAGGCTGACAACAACTACATTATATTTAGTTAAAGCACCAGATGTACCTACTTCTTAATTAAATGCTTAGACCGACATTCCTTAAAATGGAAAACACATGGTCTTTGTAATTCAAATATATCCACATCAGGGCCTCTTTCAGTGTTCAGTCAGGTCCTGATGCAACAGTGAATGAAAGAAAATTTTGCCATCAGTAAAAGAGGTCAGATTAACAGGACTTCACTTGTAACAGTGTTTTACATGACTGCTTATTATAAGCAGCCAGATGCAGCTGCTCAGGATCCTGGGCAGCACGTAGCATATTCCAGAGGTCTGTCAGCCCCGCGGTCCCTCTGAGGTCATCGTGTGGCTGTCCTGCTGGAAAGGAGGAGAATGAATCCCAGTTGCAGTTTCCCAGAGCAGCACCCTGTGGAGATGCAGCTGACAACTCCTTCTCATCCACTGGCTGCTTGGGTTTCTCTAAGCCAAAGAGTAGAAATTTTTTCAAATTTCCAAATCTTCGGTTTAAAAAAAAAAAAAAAGCAAGCATATTTATCATTAGAACAAAACTACTTTCACCCAGGGATAAGATAATATATGGGATGTTTAGTGTCCTCTCTGGCATCATCTCAGCTTATTAATCTAGTGTACCTGGCTTTTGCAGTCTGTCCTCCAAATTCAGCCTGGTTCCTCTCAAAGTCAGTGTTGAAACTGTCCCTTTTATTGGCTTCTGGGGACTGTGCCTCTCCTCACTCTCATTTAATAGGAGGATGCAGGCACCCACGGACCTATAGAGGAAGAATTCACTCCTGGTAGAAAAGCACTCATTAATGCATTACGTTTTTCAAAAACAAGTAAGAATGAGCCATAAATTAAAAAAAGCTCCGAATTATGGTTTTAGTCTTGTACTTCTACAACATACCTAAGTGGAGTATCATCAGTTCTTATGCATGTGTGAAATTATACACTGCTCGTACACGTTTGTCCCACAGTGCAAGAAAGACATGTTTTGATTCAAAACACAGCACTGCAACTGAACTCATTCACAGCACAGGTTAAAGGTAAGCCATTTCTCATCATCTGTGCCATTTTGAAGAACAGCTGATGTTCTTTTTGACTGAGCTGATCAAGACATTTCTGAATCAACTGCAGCAGTGTTTCTTTGAGCAAAGGGTTGGCTGCAGTGGATGCACTGGTGATTATCAAAAGCCAAACCCTGAACCTTCATTACATCTTGGGGCTTCTCTTTGGAGCTGCAATACATGAAGATTCTCAGTGATGTTGTGTATATTCCTGGATGAGAGAAACTGAGTCATTGGTTATGGTCAGGAAAACACACATAGAATTTCCTTGAGTATCTTGGTTCACGTGAATTTGCTCATATTTTCTTAAGAACTTTTCCTGGAAAGCTCAGGCATCCTAACTCTCTGCAAATGCAGCTTTTCTGATGGATTTTCTCCCAGAATAAACTGTAGTTTTCAGATGGTTGGATGGAAAATTTTCTGTGAACCTGCTCTCTTTATGCTGAAGCATCTGGCCCATGCGGACTTTTCAACAGATCATTTTTCAGGACCTCTCTTTTCTCTCAGAGCTGAAAAGAACAGTTATTCCTGTTTTTCATTTTAGCTGCCTTGTCTCCTAGTTTAGGCCCTGTTTCATATTCTCACTGCAGACTTCACTGTGCCCTGTACCAAATGTGAACCAATATAAATTTCATAGAAGGAATTCAATGCCTCACAAGCCAATTTTATTAGACAGGAAACATTTGTCTATCAATATAATTATAGTTTCAAATTTCACAATGTTCTAGTACAAATATTTTGTTTGGAAAAATTTCAATTAATCTTGGAAAGTATTGCAGTGATATCTCTTCAGTTAGAAAGAAGTTACAGGACTGTATTTCCTGGTTCATTCTGTTGAAACGCAACTGTTACACACAATGCTCAGTCTGCTGATTTAGCAGCACTATAAAAGTACTGCTTGTGATCTCTATAGATCCACAGATTTAAATTCAGTTTAAAATTTAATACCCTCAAATGCTAATACAATTTATAAACAACAAATGAGACAGTGAAATTTTCATGGCATTTCCTCCAAATAAATTTCTCTTTTGAGAAATGAGGTTGAGTTGAATGAGGTTCTTGACTCGTCTGCTCCCCATAGTGTTTTTTTTTCTTTCTCATTACACATCATGTTATTCAGAGCCATGATTGTTATTATTTTATTTCAAATAGTCAGATCTGAGTACTTGTGAATGCACTTTGAAATGTGAGGCTCAAATACCATAGATGTTAAAAATCACAGTGCGTGTTGCCATTTGAGAAAGATGTTCTTCAGGCAGAGAACAGCCCAGCTTCCACCTCATCTGCAGAATCGTTCTGCAGTGCAAATCCTGACAATAACTCATGCTAGCAAGAGCTTCCCTTCCAATATGCCTTTGTACTTGCTTCTAAGAATAATGAAAATGTAACAGAATCATAAAAATTAGGCAGATAAATGGAAATTAGACCTTTCAGACTCCCACTGCAGTCAATCTAATAAACTGACAAGCAAAATTAATTTTACTGCGTGACGCACAAATGTCCTTTGATGGCAAAATGCAGATACCAAACAGTTTTCAAGAGACACCTGAATGTGCTCAGTCTTTCCTATCAACCCTCAGAAGGCCACCCACAGCACCATTTTTTTCTTAACATTGGGAAGCCATAACGCAGAGAATGTCTAATCTCAAATACCAAAACAAATCACAATCTCATAAACGGTCTGCGCTCATGTTTTATAATTTTCTACAAACGGTTTTGCATAGGAAACCTGTTAGGTAACTGTTAGGGGCTTTTTTTTTGTTGTTATTGTTGTTCCTTTGGAGGGGGGAAAACTTGAGTACTGCTTGATTACATAGGACTAGCTATAACTCGAAATATTATCTGCCATCTTACCCAACCAGTTTCTAGAGCTGATGATCTAAATCTCTGCTTGTCACCAAATATTTGCCTTTCATTACTAAAATACTTCTAAATATAATTCAGTCATCTAATCAGTGGGTTGATTATTCTATGCCCTGTGAATCAGGTGCCTGATCATACATCAAGAATAAATAACTGAGAATAGGAAGGACTCAGTGAGCAACTGATAGGAAGAATATTGTTGAACCTAATCAGTGACATGTTGTGATTATTGCATTTGTATGTATGATAAACGTGCAATTGTTTCTGAGTATAAACAAGTGTAAAGATCTTTAATTTGTAATAGAAACTGGTTTCAGGTGCTATGCATGCGGAAGTGCTAAATGTACGTAAGAAAACATCATGAAAAGATAGACATTTTATTTGAAGCATGGGTATGAATTATTTCTAGTAGTGAAAACATTTTTTTTACTATTTATTTTTATTAGTGATAAGTATACTTTCTTTTTCTGGAAGACACTACTTCCTAGCTTACCAAAACCGATAAGGTGTTTCTTGAACTGACATCAGTTTAAGAAAATCTCTGTGACTGGCTGTATATCAGCAGGGCAGGCGGTCTGCCCCCTGCTCCCAGCCTGCCTTCAGACAACATCAAACCCTTTTTCCCATGCAAGTCTGCTGACAAAATCACAGAGCCACTTTGGCCTTTTTTTTCCCTAGAATCAGAAAGGCAGTGAGAGCAAGACCATCTCTGTCCTTAATTCTAAGCCTTTGCACATGAGGAAAAAACATGATACATGCCCCACCTTTACTGCCAATGATTTGAAGGTTAAACATGGCTGCACAGTTAACTAGTGTGCACTAATTCTACGATTTTTTTTTCCAGGCAGACCAGGTTTCCCCATGCCTTCTTGATTGTTCAGTGTCCATTCTGTAGAATTAGTGTGACACTGAAGATGCATTAGAAAATTTATAAAACCTCTAGTTCTCCATAAAAACAAAGCTACATTTGCAGATCATGGCCAGCACTATAGTTTCACCACTTAGATGAAATCATGGGTGCAAGAATCAACATACTTCAGTTCAAGAATCACAAAAATAGCTAAGTCCTATCAGCTAGCAATGTTGAAGCAGTCAGATGCAAAAAATGACTCCGTATTTCATTCCTTTAACTTTCTTTTGTAAATTTTTACCTCTTTTATTGTTTTTGAGTTTTATTGCTTCTGAGTTCCTTGTTTCCCTCTTGCAATCAAACTTGGCTTATAGCATGCAAGGACTCAGGAAAAATATTTCAAAGGACAACCAATGTTAATGAAAGCACCGAGGAGCAACTCAAACTATTTGATGACTTAAAAGGATCACTTTCAACCCTTGCCTGTGAGAGGAAGAAGAGCTGTCAACAGAAAAGTAACATATATCATACAGTATTTTATTAATCTGCCTTTTTTACTATGATTCAGGTTTAAATCAACTGGGGAGAATATTGAAGTTATAGCCAGAGAGTTCTACAATTTTTCCTTTACCATATTGCAAGGTATTGTGACAAAGTGCCATAACATAATGCCTTAATCTCCCATATTTGGGTATGCAGAAAAGGAATGAGTAGGAAGGAAGGGGAAAAAAAAAGTGTGTCAGTATTTTATGAAACCCCATCCAAATTCTGCAGCTGAATGTATGCTGAACTTAACATTCCTGGTATGGGAAGCACACACCCCTGAACACTACTGTGAAATCTAAGCATAAAATCTATTCTACACTTGAAAGTGTTGCTGGTTGCTTCTTTGCACAAGTATTTCTGTTTAGGAGTGTGATCTTCTCAATCTGAACCCATGAACAGTTAATTGATCAGGACCAACTCCTTGTATATTTAACTAATTCAAATTTCAACTGGTTAGCAGAAGAAATGTTTGGTCAGAAATGCATAGGGCTATCTACCAAGAAAACACAGTGGACACTTTAAACTTGAAATTTTGTCAAAAATATTTGACGAAATATTTCATTGAATGTGATAGGGAGTTTAATGAGCAGTGCACACTTGTGGACCTTCTCTTTTTCCTCAGTGAGAATGCACAAAAGTACCAGCTGTACATATTGTCCAAGCTTTAGCACATAAAGAATCTGAAGCTGCAGAAAGCCTTCAAGCCCAGCCAGCATAACTCTTGGGAATGTTTTTTAGCAGAAGATCTAACAGCAATGTAGAATTACAACAGGCTCCAGGAATTTCTGAAAAACTGCTGGTTCTGCTTTTCTTCTGCAGCAGTTTAAAACTGGTGGGCACAGCAAGTAGCCACAGCAGAAGCCACTAGCTGTGGGAAATGCTATACAAAGCCCTGGGCAAGCAGCATATGATGAAGGATGGAAAGACTTTTTTTCCCAATATTTAGTTTGGTGGCAAGTTGGAGGATAAGCATATTTCGCATGCATCAAAAAGTATACAGCTGTAGAAAACACTTGCTGGGATACATGATAGCCTCCCCTGCTTCAAGTAGAGAGATCAAAATTTTTAAAATGGCTTCTTAATCACCTCCTAATTAGAAAAAGAACATATTAAATTACAATAACTGTCTGAAAACCTCACATTTTGGGAAAACTCAGTAATCCAGATTGCAACCCTGATGTAAGTCTTAAACTGCTCTAGAGAAGAAACCAAGGAATGAAAATGCTGCCTTCAGTCTATAATGTGTTTTACAAAATAACTCCGCTCTTGTGCACTTTAACAAGCAGAAAGGCAGTATTCTAACTCCATTATGGCACATCAAGTTATAATTTTAAGTTATCTATAAAGTGTTATCCTTCCTATCACATATGATAGTAGACAAAAAGTAGATACACTCTTTGCCCCAGAGAGTCTATTTACTTTCAGTGTGTTGGGTCTTCCTGGACTAAAGTTTCCACAGTCTTGTACCCACACCTTTTTTAATTTACTACAATATACTTATATTCATTTCTAAAGACATTAAAAAATACGCATGAATGTGGGGGGATAAAAAAAACCAAACTTAACTCTCGTAGCTTTTCTGTACAGATTCAAAATAATCAATTACAAAACCCATTTTTTGCTCTTCTTTTGTCACATGTCCAAAAGGCATCCAGGACAACATTTTCAAAAATGTTCATGTGACTGAGGGATCTAAGGTTCGTTGATTTAGGGTCCTTTGAAAGCATCTTTCCCATTTAGAATTAATCCAGTTCTTAAAAGCTGATGAACTCTCTCAGTCCTCAGAGATTTTAGAAGCTTTATGAATCCTGTGTCCACTTAGAAGCTTGAGACACTCAGATCAATACTTCAGAATATATTTAGAAGTCAGATTTAAGCACTTCTCTTGAAAAAATTTTGGCCGATGTAGTCAAATAATTATTCTACAGATGAAAAATAAAACACGTTGAGAGCAGTCCAAAGAACAACTAATCTCAGACACCAACTCATTGATACCACGCCAAGACTGCAGAAAAACATAATAAAAAGAAATTACAAAATTTATAGGGATTTAGTAGGTCACAGAGACCATTTGCCTGCAAATCAAGGACTATTCATCCTTACTGTCATCCTTACTGTGAACTATCTAGCTTTGACTGCCTCAGAAGATTTGTCTGTCCCCCCTCCTAAAATGGCCACTGCCTTCTAAGATGTGATATGTTAAAATTATAATGTGGCACATAAGAATATTGTGCATGATGCCTTAGGATTTTAGCTTTTATATTTTCATATATTTATAATCCTGCAATTCTTTAGTGTATAACTCTGAACTCCATACAGAGTGTTGGCAACTGCTTTCCCATTTTGGTCAGACGCAACAATTCCTCTCTAGGCCTGAGAATCAAGGACACCTCACTGTCTCAGGCCCTGAGAAATGTAAACAAAAGTGAGTTGGGGAGGAGCAAACTAAGAGAATGGGACTGCACTGCCTGAAGCTGTAATTGGACAATTAACCTCTGACATGCAAATGGACAAAACTTATATCTGTCTGAAAAACATGTGACTGTGCCCATCTTGGGTGTAGTCTCTGCGAGACTCCTGCACTGCCCAAGGTGTACCCTGTGAAGGCCTTTCAATAAATACCTACCCTTTATCCTTTCACTCTGTCTGGCCTCTGCTCCAGGTCAGCCTCTACAAGGCATCATACTACTTTGGAGTAAAAAAAAAGATGTTGTTTTGCAATTAAAAGAGAATGAATATAATACATTTGGTAGATTCAACAATGATTTAATTAAAAATTAGAATTTTGAAATTAAATTCTTTGACACTGGAAAGTACCTTCCTTTGACGTAAACCTGTTTGCTTACCCCTCATCTGTAGCCTGACATTCATGTATAAATATGGTTCCAAAAGGCACTACAATTTCTAGTTACATGTGCCCCATTTGGACTGGTCTGTAATAAAGCTAGAAAGCATTGAAGGGAAAGAGATTTTTTTATTTAACTTTTTGGCAGCAGCCCTTTTAAACATTGTGACTCAGAGCACCGAGGGATCAATAAAAACACATTTATCTCTCTAGCTCCTTAAAATGAACTCTAATCCTTCTTCATGCATTTCCTGTTTGCTAGAGGATGGGAAGAGATTCCTAAGCAGTAATAGAAAAATATCCCACAATTTTTCAAAACCTATTCATAGTTATAGATTGAGAAAAATCAAGCTTTTACGGCATTTTCAATAGCTCTACCGAGACAATTCTATTTGAGTTTATAGAGTGTAGTTCTAGTGATGTAGAGTTTGAATTATTAATCATAAATTATTATATATGCCTGCAAAATATAAACCGTTATTTCGCACAACAGGAAAAAATATGAAACCAACAAAAATATTGCCAAGAAAAAAATAGCTTAGTTGCTGCTATTGTAATCTTTCTGAAGTTCTGAGTTACCAGGGTCAGGTTTCACTTGAACCTGATGTTTCATTCAAAATAGTTCGTGTTGGAAAAACAATAGTGAGAAATAGAATTACCAGGCACTCTGCTGTTACAATGAAGTAGGGCAGTAAGAGGCATTCCTGTCCACAGAAATCTGCTGTGAAACAGAAACTGTATATTTTAACTTTTCCTCCATAAAATTCTGTCTTAAATAGCTTGCGAAGATATGATAACCTCACTCTAATGAAAAAAATATTGTCCAAATGAAGGGAAGACAGACTGTCCTTGAGCCAGAGCTGCAGTGCAGAGGTGTTGGGATATGCCCTCAGAACTGACTGTGATTGGCAATAGAGCATAACTTCATTTGACATGCAGGTTGGATCAATTTACACAAAAGTTTGAACCTCATAAGCCAGCATCTCATGGGATAGCAGAGTGGATATCTTTTTTGATATGACTAATTTCCAAGTCTGTAGAAGCAAGTGTGGCAGTGGAGTTTTTGTGGATTATCTGATAAAGCCTTTAAAAGTCCAGAGCACTGAATTACAGAAACTCTCAAGTCTAAACAAAGCAGAGTTGAACAAGTACATCATCATGAACTATTGATTTGCTTTTCTTTTCTGCCCATGGAACAGCCTTAGAAAGATTAGTCCGTAAACTGACCTTCTTCATTCTAGATTTTTAAATATTTTGTGTGTGTGTGTGTGCAAATGCTTAACTTTTAATTGGTGACAGTGAGTTCACTGGGTGTTCAATATTTGGTAGTTTAGTTCTTAAGATTAACTGAGATACCAATAAGTTATGTAGCATCTTTTCCTTCACCCGGCTGGATAAGACTACAGCTTCTTCCAAACAAATTAGATGATTATAGTCCATTTACTTAGCATGCCAAATGCTTGTGGACATTAAAGACAAAGACAGAGTTGAAGGAAACTACCATAGAAATATTATTTGAATATTTTTTCTTCATTCATCCAGCCTTAACTACAATGGCAAAGAAGTAGAAAAAGTACTGCTGTTAAAACTTTATGAACGTAAGAAATATTCATTATACAAAAACACCAAACTCAGTTCTGTCAGACTGGATAGCCACTACATAAAATCAGCATGAATACATGGATCACTGCAAAATTTCCAAACAAACACACAAGACACGACAAAAAAAAAGAAAAGAGTTAGCTGTAAGTCATTCTGGGCAAGGAATTAAGAGATGTCAGATCTATAGGGAGGCAGAAAATGGTCTGAGATTCAGACAAGGTTGAAGAAGCTGAGGATAGATCAGTTCCAGAGTTTACACTGCTGTAACTAGAAACAGAATCTGGCCCAGCACTCTGTGGAAGGATGCCAAGAAAATTCTTGGCATCTTGAGTTAAAGCTGTAGGTGGTTAACAGGAAAGTTAAGGTCAAATAAGGAGACCCTTAGCTGGCTGTGGTTCCATCAGATAAGACAGCCCACCAGGCAAACAGCAGTCAGACTTCAAGATTTAAAGGGCTACTCTTCACGGGAGTTCAAGACTCTGTCAACCAGAATGTTACATTTCTAGAATAACATGGGCTTCTCCAAATACTGACATTTAATCATTCTTTATTAATGTGCCAGGCTATTGAATTAAAAGCAGCGTTCCCAACATAAATTGAATTCTCTTTCATTCCCACTATGCCAAGCACATATATATCACATGGGTGAACCTTGAAAGCAGAGTGTTTATTTAAGTTATATCTTCCTCTTAGTTTGAGTTTGTTTGCAATCTGCAGTTGAGCAATGAGATTGAGGTGCTGAGAATATGTTGGTGGGCTGGGCAAGGGCCACCTCAGAGGAAATAAATCAATTGCACAGATAAATGAGCTCTTGTGAATCTTTTCCCTGAGTCTTCTACAATATATGTTCTGGGTGCTCATTCTTTCATTAAAAGAAGGGGGAAAAAATATCTAGTTCAAATAGCTAACTGAAAATCTCACCAAAAAAAGTAAGAATTTGTAAACTTCACATATATCTGCAAGTCAAATTAAAAGCCTAGGCTTTCCCAGGGTCCTGGTAACCTGTGTAAAAACCACAGACTTTATGGCTGAATTTGCTTCAAGTGGACAGTATGACACTGTTAATTTTCATAGCTATTTCATGGGTTAATTCTGCCCAAAAACATATCTGGGGAAAAGATGACACGGCATTAAATTACTGTCCTACATACTGTATTCTGGCTAGCAGTCATCAAGATTTTGGAGAAGGAAATATACTATTATTCTTTTCCCTTCACAGATGCCAGAGCCTGGATTACTGGCTCCTATTCAGCTGCTTTTTTGTTACTCCCATTAAGCACCTTGCCCAAGAATGCTTTGGATTACTACCAGCTTTGGGATGATAAGAGCTTAGCCTCTACTGAGTGATTTGCTTTCTCTATGTATTGAAATCACTGAAGTCAGAGTCCTGAAGAATATTCATCTCATGGCTGAGGATTTCTGTGAGCAAAGTAATTTGGACAGGGTCACCTACGTGTCTTGCATATAAAAATGTAACATTCATTGCCTGCCTAAGGAGGCAGCTACACCACCTGATGTTTGATCCTTTCTCACCTATGAATATAACCTCATCCAGAAGCAGCCTGAGGTTAGCATGCGTTAAGTCCTACCCTGCAGTACAAATCCAGCACATCCATCTGTATGCCATGCCAGACTAAGAGGACGCTACTGATGCAGCTCATTGGCCTGGGGAAGGTGGCACAGGAATTACGCTGCTCTCTGAGAGGTGTAAGCCAGCAAGCGTTCCCAGGTCTTTGCCTGTTGCAATGAGTCATCTGTCTGCTCTTTCCACCCACTGCAACAATGCCTGTCCCAAGTATTTAAGAATCCCAATAATCAAACACACCAAGTGTCACACTCTATCCGTAACTTTAGGCTATTAAACAGAGGCCTGCAACCCCTTCAGGCTAATAATTGCTCTACTTGCTAACAAATTCTGCCTTCTAGATGAACCAGTGAGGTGGCTATGCAGTTCTGAATTAAAATCAGCTTGCATCTTCCCAGCTTGGAGCATGGATATGGCTAGCACATGATAGTCAGCCCTGACATGGGAGACAGGCCCATTCTCTGCGGATAAAACATTCTTTGTATCACCACATATACTTTTTCTGCAACATAATGAAGAGATCATTTCAAGAAGTTATAATACTGTCACATGTTAATGCTTCCTCTTCACAAAAGACAAAGCACAGAGTCCAACTGCTGCACACTGCAATGAAGCACAGATACTTATTTGCCAAGATAATAATATTTTTATTATAGAATCACTTCATTCTGAAAACTGTATTTTCCTATATAAGAGTATGCAGGCAGGAGATGCTGCTATGATCTCTGACTCAAATGATAGTTTTGGGGAGGGGATTAGACGGATCTGCTGATCGTACAGTTTTATCAATACTCACTCTGGCTGTCAATGACTCTTTATTTAACGTCATTGTAAATCAAAAGAATGTTTATCTACAGATGGAATATTTTTGTTAAAAAGTTAAACAGTTTGAAAACGGAATGAAATATTCACTAGGCAGGATCACTAGAACAAAAAGATCACATATAAAGGGAAAATTTGTGGGAAAAGAAAAAAAATACTGACTCATGAACACTTTATATACGAATATGAATATTATATATGAATAAGAGATTATATGCAGAGAAATCTATTATTTCAGGTTACAGTTGAATAATACATAATATTTGGATAGAAAGGTAGTTTTATATTTTCCCTGAACGATAGAACTGCACAAAGCAGATGTTTCAGTGCTAAATATTTGATCATATCTGTAAGTATTAACACTATTTAAAATATTTCTAAATACAGGAGCAAGATATGAATTTTTTTCTAAGTAAGAAACAATTTTACACCATCTTCTACAAATCTGTCAAGAGTTATAATCAGTTAAAAATATATTTGAAAATCTAGTAAAAAAATACACAAACAGGCTTAAAAACTTTTTATCAGCTTTGATCTTCGGAATAACCACAGTGAGCAATGCAATAGTCTTGGCTTTCCAATGAAAAGTAAGCTTTTCTAGGATATTTGAAAAATATCTTTGTGTGATCATTGAGTTTTTTCTCTAATCTAGCTAGGCAAGTCAAGCTCATCCAGGAAAGACTGGATCCTGAGCTTGAATGAACTCTGAAATATTCTCTTTTTAAAGATAAACATACACTCCATAAACTTTTCATTGTTCTAAACATCTGTTTAGACTTATAAACAGCTTTTCAGCCAAGTCCTGCAATAAGGAGGTTGACTTAGTACGTGCTTCTCTTCTTTACTTCTTGCAAGCATCAAAACATTATTTCTGTAGTGAGTATGATGTACCATAACTAATCTTGTGCAGAAAAAACTAACAATCTAAAAAATAATAAAAACAATACCTTGTATACACTCCTGTTTCCCCATCTTAGATTGATACAGATATAGATATAGATATAGCTACATAAAGGGAATCCAGCCATGCTGGATCTGAAAGCAGGTGGATCATCCCCTACATTTCCTCTAAATGAGTTCCTTAGCCAGTGTATTAGAGTCTTCATTGTTTTTCTGGCTCAGCGGGGAAAAAAAATCAGGACAAATAGAATTGCAACAAATAGACCTAAAAAAAGTGTCATCCCATAATATCTTTTAGGGGAAAATGTAGGTACTTACAGTGAAGACCACTCAGCAATGTTTGAGGCCATATGACAGAAGACTGCTTTTGCCGCTGACCCAGAAGTGTTTACCCACTAGACTTTGGACTGCTGGTTATCTACAGGCTACTTTTAAAGGCTCTGCAAATGGTGATCAAGAGATATAAGGCTGCCATCAAACACTCTTGGATTCCCTCTTCAGGAACTGTGCAGCTTGAAAACAACCACATTGTGTCACAGAGCAAGATGGCTCCTCCCTTTTCTTTCTACTCTTTGTAAGAAAGGTGCATAAATGAGCTTGTCCTTCAAGAGTATGACACAATATCCGGATTGCTGACATGTGTAATTCACAGCAGATCCCAAGTTACCAGATCATCAATCATCTTTTTCAAAGCAAGGGTAGCCTGGACATTGCCCCAAAATGTATGTTCCAAGATTTGAGACAACTTTTTCAAACTTCCCCTTGGCATTTCTAGGAAACTACTTTACACAGCTCATCATAGTATTTTCTGTGGATCATAATCTGAAAACGTCAATCTTTCTGCAAAGTTCAAGAGCATTGTTCTGGTCTGTACTCAGAGCCACCAAGCCTTGATAGATTATCTACGTGTTAGATCATGAGCCCCATGACCATGAGATCTAAGGACTTGACAAAGCCAGAGTCAGAGCTGTCCTTCTGAAGAAGTTGAGACAAGGCAGAACAGGTAATGCAGATGTGAACGTGACAAAGGAAATGAAACATAAGGAAAAGAAATTGCACATGTTTGACATTAAACAAGATAATGAAAAGTGAAAACTTTTTTTATTTGTTTAGTTAATAATGATTCATTGAATTATATGGTTTACAAGGACCTGATCAGATAACATCGCTTAACCATGGTTTTTATAACTGTGGGATGGAAAACAATGGGACAGTAAGAAAAACATATTTGGTCTAACTTTTGTAAAGTTGACAAGCAGGCCCGTTGGTTACGATATTTCTGTTCTGAACTTGAATAAGCTCAATGACTGATGGGGCTGCAAATTATCTTTTTTCAAAGTTCATAATAACTGAGCCCATGAAAATGCTGAGCCTGTCTGTAAAGCAAAAAATTAAAAGCTACTTGAGGACCAAATGTGAGGCTTGTCACATTGCAGTCATGTGCTCCCAAGGAATGAATCAAAAGTGTAAATTTAACCTAGTTAAAGATGTTATTATTTCAGTGTTGGATATAGGATGGAGCAAAGAAAAAACCTCTGAGAGAACACGTACAATTTATTCAATGCTGTGCCCCACCCTTGGATTAACTTTTTAGCTTTCTATTATTGGCAATGTCTCAGCCAGAAATTTTGGTCCTGAGAAATGTTAAATGAAACTTTAATTGCTGGAACAAAATATATTTTCTAGCCCTGAGACCACAAAGCAGAACAAGGCCAAGATACAGAACACTGAGTGCCAAAGTAGTGTGCAGCTGAGTGCAGTTCCTTCATGATTTTTATTTTAAGTTCTGCTTTTCATTTGGGAATGGCTACTTCTATCCCTCACATACATAAATAAATGCCACCACTTAGGTGAAACCAATAGCAACTCAAGGGCTGATCTTCCTTTTTTATCCATAAAGACTCTGGAATGACTGTAAAGTGTAGGATTTATTGGAGTTTTGTGTGTACCTGAATATTAATTCCAATTCTTTTGGCTGGTATGTGAACTTTCCTCACTGTCTCATACTGTAGAGAAAAGTTTATCAATTTTAAATCTAATCATTCCAGGCCATCTTTAAGGAGGGACCTTCCTTATTATGCTTTCAAATTAAAAAAGAATTTTTAAAAAGCAAATGAGTGCATGATGGTTTCTTGGGGGAGTGTAAGGAGTGTTGGTTGCAGGGGTCTTTTTTTTTTTTTTTTTCTTGGTTAGTTTGGGTTTTCATTTCTTTGTAATACACAACCATCAAGAACAAGAATAAAAGATGATTAGCTTAGGGAATTTACTATATAATCAGATACTCTGAGTAGAGGAGACAGAAATGTGTTTTATTTAGGGAATATAAGTTTTGTTTTCTTTGTGTATTTGAAGCATCAGTCTTAAAATAAATAGAAATTTCCTTGCTGAATTTTTCTGTCACTGTATGCATTTCATCCAAATATAGGACTATCAGATATTCACCTCTTCAAAGACTTAATCCTCTTGGAATTCTTGAATTCCACGTGGAAAAAGGCCAAATGTCAGTGAGCTGACTACAATGTACAGGCAAATTTTTCTGCTTTACAACTTTCTTTTTCAAGATCTCCAGGGAAATGATTTAAGAAGCTTGGTTTCATGTGCTCTGATACCACAACAACAGAAAATGTTTCACCTTTTAATCTCACTGATTGTCTCAGAGAGTGCTCACAATGCATAACTGAAATATCCATTTTTTTGTATAAGACAGAGTTCAGTGGACAGCTTGTCACAAGATAACAATTTTTCTTAAAAATATTTATTCCCTAAGTTATTTGCTCTAAAAAGATTCACCATCTTCAAAACCATATTCAAACAATATTTTCAAACTAATTTTTTTTCTTGCTTCTGAAAATATTTACTCACTGAAATGTGACCTTTTTCCATTGGAAAAAGAGGTCACATGGTACTGCTTGAGTCACATACCTGAAGCCTGTGCCCTTTTCAACATGAGCCCTCAACCATCAGAAATACAACTTTTGCTTTCTAAGCTTGCGATAGTTGCTTGACCTTTGCTAGATCTGTAAAAATTCTTGCCAGTTAATTTTGTTCTTAGCAAATGCTCAGAAACAAATAAAGAGCGGCGTAAACACTGCCAAAGTGAATACATGAAGATATCTATGAAGAGATATTCACATAGTGTTTCCTGCAAATATTTTCCTTTAATGCCCTGATACAGAGTCTTTCTCTTTCCCTTGCACATCTGGCTGTGCATTCTTCTTGTATTTGGATAGGTGCACCTGCTTGGTACCACGCCCTTGCCGCACCGCTGCTTCTTTGGTTCGGTGAGAAGAGTTTTTGTTCCCATATGCAGCCGCAATTCAAGCAGTGTGTCCTCTCCTACAGAGAGGTCACCCCTCTCCGCACCCATGTGTTGCAGCTGCAGGTGGAAGAGGTATTTTGGCAGTCAGTCCCCAGGGGACACCCGACAAGGACTGGAGAAAAGCGTTTGGAGTGGGAAGCCTTCAACTGTGTCTGCCTTTCTCACTGCAAAAAAGCTTCCAACTACAAGCTGTCCTCTTCAGAGCGCACTACAGGACCCACCATTGTCTGGGCTCTCTAGGATTGCCAAATATGTCCTAGAGGGTCTTCTGTGTGTGAGTAGGTGTTGTACACAGGTGCAGCGCCCACTCTTTAATTTCCCCTTAGCCAGCCTGAGACGTCATTAACCACCTTCCCTTTTTAATGTTGGTTTAGCTCTTTCCACCAATGAGTAAAGATACGAAATTCCTCATACTGTGAAAATATGTATTTATATTTCTATTTCAGAAGAACTGAGAAAATAACACAGAAAAGCGGCCTTTTACTGTCTCTGATACAAAACTTGATGTTATATTTCTGTATAATAGCACCTGAAAAATCTTAATTAATCATATTTTCCTATTTCCTCAATCTTTCACTACTTTCGTGACAGATTTCTAAACCCATAGGTACCTCTGCTTTTTTTTGTTTATGCTGTGTATGAGAGACCAACTATGCAGTTGATATTAATGTATAACTAATACTATTATTTTTCTATTAAATTAACTTAATCACTAGAAAACTGAAAGATCACCTGGTACACTGCAGTTAACCCAGGGAATACGGCTCCAATAGCATTATTACCAAAGGGCCTTGCATTTGTCAGCTATAAAGTTCACTACAGATCTCACATTAAACATTTGCTTGAAATACAGCCAAGTGAAGATGTGTTTCATCCCTCTGGGATCCAGAAAGCTACCAGCTGTTTCCTACAAAGTGTTCTGCTGTGTCCAACACTGAAGGTCCATATATTCAGTATCCTTTCTCCAAGAGCTGCTGGCAGCAGATGTGTGCAGAACAGAACAAGAACAGAGACCACATTAAAGGGTTCTTCCTGTGCTGTAATCCCCTGTTTCCAGCTATCAGTGGGAGTGTCTGACACGAAGCCTGCATCTAATGGCTGCATGGAATAGTCACAAATGGACTTAATCTTCACTAATCTATCCAGATCCTTTCCATCTCTCTCTATGTTTTTGGCCTCCAAAATGTCCCATGAGGATTCTTAGAATTCAATATGCATCATAAAGATTTCCTTTTGTTTCCTTTAAACCTGCTGCAGGAAAGCTTCACTGAGACCCACTAGTTTTTCTCCCCCAAAAACAATGACTGATCACTCCTCGCTCACATTTTTCACATCATTCATGATTTAACTGAACATACCCCTCTTCAACTCTGCTGTTTATGTAAGTCTAATTTACTTTTATATGCTTGTTTCTACCCTTCAATAGAAAAAGATTGTTCTTCTCTTCTAGATAATTCCTTCACTTTGGTTTCTATCACAGCATGTTGCAGAAGAATTCAGTCCAAGTGAGGTGAAGAGAACAATTTTAGTGTTAGAATGACTCTTGCAAAATCTCTGATATATCCATTCCAAAACTATGTCAAAGTTTATTCCAACACCTCACATCACTTCCCTAGGAACTGAAAACCACACTCTTTACAATAAGAATTTGGTAGAGAAAGATTAGCTTTTGCATGGGATATCCAAGAAGGTCTACATTATGCTAGGAGATGAAGAGAAGAATTTCTGTGCCCTGGCTCTCTTCCTTTACTCCTGGAAAGTCCTAAATATCCTGTAGCTAATTCCGTCTTCTGATTCAGGAGTAGCATTATGAGCCTGAGTGGAACAGGAGTGCCATATATGGGAGTTACACAGTTGGAAATCAAATTATTAAGCATAATGACAACTCATATCTTGTGGTGTAAACGATAAGCACAAGAAAAGCAGAGTAACAAGAAATACAGGCAGGGAATATATCAGAGATCTGCTTCTTAAAGTATATTTTCCACTGCGTTTCTGAATGGGTGAAGGCTCGCACACCTGACTTGGCAAATTGTTTCAGCCTTTTTCAGGGCAGAACAGAGCAAACCAAGTTTTTCTCCTAATGATTCAGCTAAATCACTCTCTCTTAATCCCTATCTGATGCTCCTAGGTATGTTAAGGTCAAAGATATACCAACTCTGTTGGTCTTTTTAGCATTCCAGCATCTCATACCTTATTTCCTGGGGTCAAACGTGCCAACCCTTACATATTTTTGTATTTTCAAACTTTCTTTAGAAGTATCCCTTAACACACCCACTCCAAGCCATTAACTTCTCTTGTTCAGTGATGCAGTTCCTCATCTCCAGGACACAAGAAATTGAAGTCAGTATATCAGGCCCACAGCTTCCCACTTGAGTAACAGAGTATTGGCAGGTCAGTATCATCCAGGCTCCTTGGGAGCTGGACTACACTGCAAAGTCATATTTAGAGTATTACTTTCTACTGCTTCTTCATTTATTTGGGGAATGCTGTTTTCTACATTTTCCCTTCATGCTGAAACTTAATTTAAGTTCATTCAAATTTTCCCCTAGGAGTGCTAGAACTGTATTCAAAAAATTAAATGTCTTACATTATTTATTATGGACACTTTCAAGATTAAATCAAATTGAGTATATGGTTTTCTCATTGTTTATATAACATATTCAAATATTACACTGAAGAAGTATCTGAAGTTCTATATTTTATTTAAGAGAGGCAGAAAAATCTTAATTACTTTAATAAGCCTTGTTAGTGTTGCCCAGATATGAGCTGAGGGGTGGGCAGAATAACATCAGTAAATGATCATGGAGAAGTTAAAATTGTCTCAGCATCAAATATGTTTAAAATTATGGTCTGTACTATACCAAATTTTCTATAAACTCATTCCACCTATTGTGCTCCTTTCATTTTTATACCTGCTGCCCTCTAATACCTGAGGGAGAAAAAAACCCACCCTCCATAGTCAAACCGTAGTCAATAAAAGAATAGCCAACTCAATACATAAGGGAACAATAAAGATGTTCCCCACCAATACTAGCCTGCCATTCGGGAAAGTTATAGCCAAGGTCTTGGCCTAGAGCCCAGTTCATCCAGCCTTTTCTTCCCCTATGTGCTGCCCTGGTGGAAGCACATAAGTTACTGTTTATATCTACTATAGAACAACAAGGGTTCAAGAAAGATCCTCGCAGCCAGAGAGCAGTGACCTGCTGTATCATGAAGGTCCTGGTTGCTTTATTACCACAAGAGAGAGAAGCATCAGACAGAGATTTCTCATCAAAAGGAGCACAAGTGCTGTGAAAGAAGTGAAACAGCTGCCCTAAGAAATGGCATTTGAGAGGGTGAGTGAAATCTGCATGGGTCTATGAACATGGCAAGAGGGAGCTGAATCTTAATAGAAAGGATATGTAGGGCTTAACTAAACTCGTGCTTGATGTTCTTTGGCTGACTGCCCTAATGTCCCTGCTTTGGGCCACTTGGAGAAGAGTGGTGTCAGAGTTAGAGGCTCCAGTGACCACAGCATCAACTAGCACTTAAAAGAAAGAGAGGAGTTTATGTTTAGCCTTGTATATGGAGGGTTTTATGCTTTTGACATTTTTTTCCTCAAAGTAAAAGGAAGGAGTAGAAAAGCTTTAGCAGAAATTGTAGGGCTAAGGAAAAAAAAAGAAAATTATTTGGTTTATGGTGACTCAGTGTCTGTGCTTCTGAATAACCTGGTCTCTGCCCCTGATGGACGAAAAGAAGTAAAACAGGTTATAAAATTCCTTTATTTAATATGGACCATTAATTCACATGGGCAGTCTGTTGAATCTAACAGAAGATGTGGCTGCCATCAGTAGAAGATGGTGTGTGAAACTCTGGAAGAATCATGAGAGGACAATCCATAGAAATGGTGAGAGGAATAGGAAAGAATATCCAAATGAACAATAAAAAGTGATGTTTAAGAGAGAATCATAAGATATTATATGAAAAATATAGAAACATCAATCTCCAAAAAACATCCTAAGGTCAGGGAAAAGGTCAATCTTAACATGAAACTGGACCAGAAGTTACTGAAGTTGCTAAGACAATGTCTTTTGTCACAAATCTGCTAAGTCATGTTTGTGTGTAAATAAGAGAGTCCTTTTATTTGCTCACAAGAGTTCACTGTGTTTACAAAACAGAATCATAAAAGCCACAGGGAGATCTGGGGTATTTTTCCCTCTTAATCCTTACATATTTACATAAATAATGAAACAGTGGATCATGACTATGTCATTTCAGTATCACTAAACCAAGGAACTGGCATTGTTAGCATTCAAGTAGCAGGATGCGCTACATTTATATCCAAACATGTGTGAAGAAGGACATTATCTCAGTGGAAAAAGTTTACAAATTTAGTCTGCTCACCACAGCTGAAAGAGTTTGGAATGAGATGAGAGTGAAAATAGTGAAAAACAATAGTCATAAGAAACTGTTATGCATCTCCAGGGCAGGATTAGAAGGCAGAACAGGAAGCATTTATGCATGAAAAAAGGAGAGTTGTAAAAAAAGCACACACATTGATCATGAGGATTTCAATTATGCTGACATTTACTGGAACACAAGCGACAAGCAAAAGCATGTTCTAAAAACTCTTAAGGCTGCTGCCGTATGGAGCTTTCTGCTAAGTCAACCAAAGGCATCTTCTAATCAAAGTTAAATTCCAGGCTCTGTCTGTGAGGCGGCATGAGAAACTGTCCAAGCCAGCTCCGGATGAATGAACTCACTCACTGGAAGAACTACAGGTTGCAGCCACACAGCCAGGCAACTGAGTTTGTTATCTGTCAGCTTTAGCAGCACCTATATGTTCAGCAGTTTTCCGAGATTTGCTTGCCATTGATGCCCGCCAACCATTGGCCTATTTCACAGGATGGTAAAATGTGTGGGGAAAAAAAAAAAATAAAGAGAGAGGAAAAGCAAGAACACTCCAAAATATTTTCAGTTAACTAGTTAGGCAGAAACATCAAACTCCATCAGGTCAGCAAGGAGGGTGATTAGTTGAAAAAGTGTCAATGAAATGATGGCTTTGCTTATCCTTGCCAAATTTGTCAAAGGAGCCAAATATCCTCTATTTAGAGTAGATATGAGATGATTTCTAAAAATGAAAAAAAAGAAAGAAACTTATTGAGTGGTGAGTGTTCTCAGAAAACACAGGAATCGTTGTTCAGAGTAGTACTTTCTTGTTCCTGTATTTTCTACCTGACTTGGTCCTGACAGATAATTCTGCAGCTGTTACCAACAATCTTCATTGCTTTATTCAATGAGTGATTCTCACTTTAAGACCAAAACAAACATAGAGCTAACTCTCCATATTTCATTGCAATTATGTTATGCATCCTTCTAAGCACTCTACTAAGCAGAATCAAGTCAAAACTTGGATTGGGGAAAAAAAAAAGGAAAACTTTTCACATTTCAGATTTATACCTACACAATTAGGATGAGCAAAGAAATCTCTTTTTTTAGAGCCTCTAACTCTCAGTTTACAGCTAACTGTTTCATTTGTCTTTCTCTGTATTTTCCTTCCCTATGGCAATTGTTTGCACAGGACTAACTTACACAGGCAATAATATTTACATATTTTAAAATACTTATCAAGGGGAAAGTGAGGCCCACCTTCAAAAACCTTGATGGCAGCACCAAGGGCAGGGCAGAGTGCAGGGATATGTAGTTTGTTTTTACATAAGTCCCAAAGGCAGAATCGGTGTTGAGGGTAGAGAACATGCTGCGGAGCACAAAGCCAAAGTGATTCATTTCTCTCATGCAATCTCATTCCTAGACAGAAGAGAGAAGGGTAAGAGTGTAGGCAAGCATGTCCCTCCTTCCAAACAACTCTGGCTACCTGAATACTGAAAAAGGCAAGAGGTTAATTTTATCACTTAGGAAAACTAACCAAAATTTTCTTTTATGCAAATAGGGTCACTAAGAGGTTCAAGTAGGAAACACTAAGTATAGATACGACTGTGATCCTGTGCTAATGGCAATAATATGAATAATTTGACTCAGGCCGTGTATTTCATCTCATCAGAGAAACACCACTTGTTCTTTTCTAAACTTTGGAAGTAACTTTTTGCCAAAAACCTCATCTTTAAATATCTCTGGCTATTGTTTATTTTAGAAAGATGGAATGGACAAACAAATACATATATATATGTATATGCAAACATACATATATTTATATACACACATATATATATATGTACATGCATGCCAAGGAATAAACATATGAATAAACATATAAAAAAACACTTATGAAAAACATAACATAACTCAGACCTGAAGGAATTCAGAAAAATACAGATCCATGTACTAAGAAAATGCTACTCATCAAAGTAGGCTAATGACACAAGGCTATTGGTCAAAGTAGGCAAGAGAATAAATTGCTCCTCAAGCTCAAGTTTATATCAGAAAAAGAAATAGTCATTACAAGATAGATACAGAAATAAAAAGTTGTTGAACAATCCGACCCAAAGATGAAAACTAGGCAGGTGTTTCAGATCTCTTTATAATCGACATAAGTAACCCATTTACCAGACTGGAGCAGGGGTAAGCATAGAAGAGACCCACAAGATGTGTGTGCACACATGCAAGTGCTTTAAATGGGGCTGGTTCCACAAAGGTAAGGAGACACTGGCTAAATGTTTTTTAAGGCCAGGTGGGTCAGATAGCGGGAATCTAAGATTAATTAAATGGCTGGACAAATGCTTTCAGAGTTACTGATATTCCGGTGTAACAGGCCTGGAACACAGTAAAAATTCAGGAAGAATGGACACCATAAGTCTTTTCAAAAAGGTCACATGGCATCGGTCCCAGGCATGGTGGTGGAACAGATGAGATAAGATTGTATTAACAATGAACAAAGCAAAACTAGCAGATTTGAAAGATAATCAGTACAAATCACTACAATTTAATGAAAAAATGATCACAGTAAAAGCAAGCCAGATTTCACTTTTTGAGTGAAAATTACATCTTGATTAATAAAGGCATCTGTACATTTTATGTTTAGACTTTTGGAAATGTAAACCATTTGCCTTACTAAACAGAAACACCTCATCAGGGATATAGATTAACAAATAAGTGAAATACTCATTAAAAAAAAATCATCACTGATTAGAAAATGAAACATAGTGGCATTTCTCAAGGAGGGCTAGCATTCAACATTATCAGCAACAATTTGATACTACAAATTACATACTGTTCCAGAAAACTACTAATGGCATGATTGACAAAACATTAAATGACACCAAGGTCTAAATGGTCATATAGAATATTTGGATTTTGATCTAGAGAAACACATCTATATATCACAGAATTATTGATCTCTGATTGGAGACATGTCTGGCGGTTATCTACTCAAGCTTTCTATCCAAAGCACAGCAACCTTCTGCATGAGGTCAAGTCAGCTGTAGTTTTGTCTGGCTTGTCCATCACCTCCAAGGACAGACCTTGTTCCAGTGTTGCATAATCCTCCAAAGTCTCCTTCCTAATGTCATGGCTAGCAAACATCCCAAAATGCAGGTTTTGGCCTCTTTATACCTTCCGCCATCAATGACAAGAGCTTGGCTCCACCATCTTTGTAGCTGCCTGCAATTATCTACAGGCAGTTGTTAGACCTCAGCTTCCTCCTGCCAGGTTAAGGATTCCCAACTCCATCAACTTCTCCAGGCAGGTCCCATGCCTGATGACCCATACCATTTAGCAGCCTTCTGCTGATGTCAGCCAATCTCTGAACAGCTTTTTTGAACAGGAGACCCAAAACTGGAAGCAAACTTCCAGTACCACTGGTGCTGAGCAGAGGAAAAAGATGACTTGTCTCAATCAATTTGCTTTATTTCTACTCATCAAGGCCATGAGAGCACTGTGAATCACAGCTGTCCTTGGCCAGACTTAATTTTATTGTTATTATTTTGCCTCCAGTATGGAAATGTGTGCTTTCATTGAAATTTCTAACCTTCCTGTTGACACAGTCCTTAGGATTTTCTTGACCAAAATTCTGCCACTCACTAGTCAACCCTCCACATTTAATGTTGTGCTTAAACTTTCATGTTCTCTTTACATTTTCTAAGAAATTTTATCATCCAATTGATAGAGTTATTCATTAATAGAGGCTTCTCTATTTATGCTTCATACACAGTATTTATCCACTCATTACTAGGCATAAAGTCATCACCCACCTAAAAGCATCCAATCATACTGTCCATAAATTATCTTCTAAATGAGGATGTTGTGGGAGGTGGCATCAAAATCTTTATTGAAGTTGAGTGTCATCTATTTCTCACTGGTCACCCACATTGAAAATCATTTAGTCATACAAGACAGCCATGCTGGTCAAGCATGTTTTTCCCTTGGTAAAATAGGTAGATAATTTCTGACTGTCTTTTTATCCTTCATATGCTTGGAAATTAATTCCAGGAGGACACACACCATTCTATTTCATTTTTTTCCCAGTCATCACAAACCTCCGCTAGTTGCATTATTTTTTACAGATAACAGGAAACCACCTTGCAGTCACAGAAGCAAGTGGTGAACCCATGGGCAAACTATGTCATAGACCGCAAAGGATATGGCTGTAGTCAGAACTTTGAGAAAAAATAATAAAGCATGATTTCTCTTGCTTAGGCTAGAAAAACAGCAGTGAGAAAGAAAAAAGAAAATATGATGCTATCTGTATATGGGGTATATTTTTAAAGCATGCTAGATTATGCTAGGCGTTTCTGATAGCCCTGCTGTAATGGGGACTTTTGAATACTGCATACTGCAATAGAGAACAATAAAAATTACTGGGAAAGGGAGAAAATACCTTTCAGTCAGAGTTTTACTGTTTAGTTCATCTCAAAGATGATGTAGAGAGTTCTATGCTCTGTAAAGACAGTACTCATGGGCTTTAGAAAGGGAGAGTTATGGTGATTAACTTCTATAAATTTCTGCTAAAGATGTAACAAGAGCTACTGCATTACACTAATTAATCATGTCCATGGCACTTGGCTCAAGATATTAGTAACTGGGCTAAATATAAGGCATCCACAGATCAGGGAAGATGATAGAATGTCTCCTTTTGCTCTTTTTCTCTATGAATCTTAAATTGTATGGTGGTACCAAAATTATTCTGAGAATGTTAAGCATAATACAGCCAGTAAATCTATATCAGAATATCAAGTGTAAATCTTCTGATACTTCTTTCAGAATATCTGATCTACAAAACAGAAAGCCAAATGAAGTGTAAAATAGAGGATCTCTTACCCATAATAAAATAAAAGCTGAATTTTTCACATGGCAAGGCACTAGCAGTATGACCAAAATACAGAAGAGTTTAATGTAATACACAACTTTTACAAAAAGACATTATGCCTTCATGTCAATGTGCAGCTGTAGCTATAGAAAGAGTGCTTTGTTGCATTAGGGAAGTAAAAATAATTTAGAAAATCACTAAGTTGTTTATGTAATAAGGGCTAGGAGTGGGTATCAATATATCCCAGTGGTCAAGGAGATACCCACCCACATCAAAGTACAGAAAGCTCTAAAAATATTAATTAATCCCTATTTGAACAACAGATCCCACTCTGAGTTTTCAAAAAAAAACCCCACAGAATAAGTTGTTTTGTTAGGAATATATAGCTAAGCAGGTTTTTGTGGAGCAATAACACCCTACTGCCTTAACACATTGATAACACTTGAGATCTTTCCCAGGGCAACAAGTACTAGCAACGGGTAAAACAATCTTGGCAAATAGCAATCCAAATCAGAATATAAGTATGTAGAGAAGTTTAATGTTTCAGGTTTTTCCTGCTCCTTTCAAGTGAGGATTTTCATGGTGCTAATGAAATCTTGAAGGAGACTGATGCAAGGTCCCCAGAAACTGTCTGTAAAAGAAATACTGACCAAGTGGTAGATATCCAAAAATACTTTTTCCTTATACCAGACTGTGCTCAGCTGGCTAGACAGTGCTTATGTAGTTTTTGGATAGCATGCCAAACATGGGACAAAAAGTGGAGAGCATTGTTTGAATGCAATTCCTGGGGAGAGGGGTGGAAAGAGTAATAGAAAAAGGACAGGAGAAGTAGGAGCTGAAGACATTGAGGTTAAATCAAAACATATAAAGCTGTAAGAAACACGGTTTCTCTAACTCTGCTTTTCAAAGAGCTCCTTGTTTTTCTGAAGAGTAGCTGTGCCCACTGTCACCCCGATGCCAGGTTAGTTTTTGAATTGTAAGTCTCAAATGGCCCTGTTCTTGCTTGGCATAGCTGCCAGACAGGGATAAAGGGGGAAGACTTGGACAGAAGGACAGGCGTGTCTCTCTCCCCTCACATGCACAAAGAAATAGAGCAAGACTGTAGATAGAGAACAGTGGAAAGGGCCAGGTTGTGTCCTGTTAAGTCAATGGGGCTGTGGGAATGATGCAGGGTCAGTAAGACACCCATACATTTAGAGCCTTTTAAAGCCCTCCAGCTTCTTTTAGACTACAGATCTGATTTACATATGCAGCACAGTCCCCATTCAGAGAGTGTGAGTGAAACTTGAGCCAAACTGCTTTGTTTTCCGCTTGCCTTGTACCGCTGAAATTTCCCCTGCAGTAAATTACCATAGATAAACAAGAAGTGTCTTAAAAATTAGCATCTGATTGCCCTCAAATTAAACCCTCGTTTTTACCCCAGAGAGCTCAGTGGAAGAAACAAGAAAATACAACGACAATTTTACTAGAATATTTTACTAGAAAGATGACACAATTGAGAATCAATTCCCTAATGGAACAAGGACTGATAGAAAAGAGTCAGTAAGTGCAATCCTCAGTATTTGTTTTCCTGGTGTATTGTTTTCCTGGATATAGCTAATATAACAACAAATCCAGGTGTGGAAAATAGGCATTGCTCCACTACAAAATATTTCTATTCATTGGTGTAGAAGCGCCATTGAAAAAAAAAATACAAAGACACTCATCCTGGAATGAAGCAAGTCAAGAGTCTTGTGAAAAGAGATAAATTCCTATTAAATACAATGAAAAAAAAATTAAAAATTTTTTTAAAAAAATTAAAAATAAAAATAAGGAAAAGCAGACAACCTGGATGAAAATGAGAAAGATGCATACTTACACACGCAAACATTCACACAATTCACAAAGCCATTGCAGAATATATTATGTTGCCTGATCCTCCCTAAGTAACCATATAGGTAAAGGAAGTTCTGGGGTGTTACTATGACACAAAAACCAGAGAATCATGTGGTTTTCTTAAATAAGGAAAAGTATTTTATCAACAAAATACTTCACATTAATTTTCTTAATATATTATTTGAATGCATTATCAAACATATTGCCAAATTGGATGGAAAATCCAAAACCAAAAGCAAATATTTTTTACAGAAAAAAATGAAAAGGTATTTAAAATAACTTAATTAAAACGTGGATAAAAGCAAAAAAGATGGTAAGAAAAACAGCAAATATGTATAAGTCTTTAGTAATTTAGAGAAGTGTTGTCTATAAATTTCTTGAAAGCAGAATAAAGGTAGTTCGCCTTGACACAAGGACTACAGCACCAAGAGCTCAATGAGACAATGAACATTCCACAGGAGATAGAAGGATGTTCTTCCTTCATTAAAACTCACATGACTGCAGAAATTTTCTAAATTTTTCTATTTAGGGTAAAAAATTTCCTGTCCTTGTCTTCTACTGAATATCACTCCACTGTCCAAGAGTCTCTACATTCTATCTATGCAAAAATTTTCTATATTTAAATGTGCTTGTGTTTTTATATGTTATCTTTTGCTGTGCAATATCTGGTTTCTGAATACCCCTTAACATATATTTTCATTATAATAATGAAATACATACAATAATGGGCTGGAATTGCTCTTCATTACAGGAAACTATCACTGTGAAACCATCACACTTCTGTCACTGTTTCGCAGCTCACACCTTAGCTCACATTTAAGAGAAGCTTCACCTTAAAGAAGTCCGTGATTTCCTACAATCTCTTCTCTCTTCCCTCCTGAAGTCCTTGCTCTCAGATAAAAAGTAGCCCCAGAGCCTGCTTAAAGTGGTATATTTTAGCTCAAACCTCAGTCATTGCATTCAGGGACTGGGCAGTGACCATCCCCTATGTATGAAATTTCCTTTCATGCCTTCTCCCCCCTATCCCCGAGAGCACTCTAACCTGCCCCTGATCCTTCACTCACGAAATTGGTTTGGCATTTGCTCTGCTTGTACTTTTCAAGGAGTTGTAAAATAATTTCAGACATGTTTCTAAATAGACCTTTGCACTGTTAGACATTCGTGATTTCAAATTTCAGGTAGAATTACAGACAACACCACAGCCAAAGTGCTTCTGTCCTCAGGATTTGAGACCAGAGATCATAAGGGATTTGCTCCCATGCGTTCTTCTAGGGCATTGTCATCTCTTTCCTGACAAGTAGCCATAACACCTTCACCATTTGTAAATCATTTCAAATATACTGCCATAGCAATAACAATTATGTGGTTTTGCTTTGTTTTGCTTTTGCCGCTCAAATATTTTTGTCTTCCTAATTTATTCCCCTTCGCTCACAGAGCCTCAGTCGTTTCCCTCATACAGGCTTGAATAAATCTCTGTTAATAGTGCAGCTTGTCCCACCTACACTATATTGAGTTGAAACTTCAATTCTTTTAATAAAGTCTATTTATAGACAAATCTTTTATGAAGTTTGTAATAAGACAGATAGAGTACTCCATTACAAGCATGGGTAATATTTAAAATTTTTTCATGTCAGATAGTTGCAGGTAACCTGAGTAAGTACTACAGTAGATTTGCATAGCTTATTGAAAAATGCTGTTTGTGAAAATATACAGAGAAAAAGAAGCTAATTCACTCAAAACACATGCACAGTTTGTTAAATTCTCCCTTGGTTTTGACCTGGATGTAGAAAAAGTTTTTACCTTATACAACAGCTTCTTCTGCAAAATGACAAATCCTATTTAGCAAATTTATCCTGTCCTTTCAGCTCTTTCTTTTTACTTGTAGTTACCTGCAAGTTCTTTCTCTAGTTTATCTTTTCTGTCATCTGTTTGTTGGAAGCAAGGATTTGAATTAAACAAGGCGGCAAGGGGAAATGGCTCTCTCTTTAGAGATGCAAAAAGGGATGAAGGTTGGGGATATTTTCTAGGCTCTATTGGCTACAGATTAATTCAGAGTTTACAAAATTTTGGAGGAAACCTCATTATTTTCTGCACTAAACAGAGTCCCTTTGATTTAAGCACAAAAACAACAAGAAAATCACCCATAAGTTAGGATATGTACTTTGAACAGATAGACTGGATTAGGACCCAAAACTTGTTCTTTTAGGAAAAATATTCCATATTTAGGTATTTTTGAAGTTATTATTTAAAAATAAGAATAGTAGTAAACTAGCACATGCAGAATATTTTCTGTATTTGCATAAGCCAGTCTTCATTTTCTCTGCACAAAAGAAAAAAGTATATATTTACTTGTTTTGAGAGAATTTTTGTTCTTTATTGGCCTAAGAATATATCTGCCTTTTCAGACAGTCTTCTGAATATAAACATTCACCATATATTGGAAATTTGCAGCTTGGTTTTACCAGTGTTGCACAGTCTTGCCACCAGTACTCTTTGCTTTCTCCAAATTCTCAAACAAGGGAAAGCGCTGGTGTCCTTTTAATTTCTAATTAAACAGCTTTAGACTCTCTTAAAACTGTGAGCTTGAGGTTTGTTTTGCAGTTTTAAATAGCTAAGGACATGCCTGCTGGCAAAATGCAGTATAAGCATTTCTGGTGTCAGTGAATGCTCTTGTATAAAATAATCACTGACTTCACATGGATAGGCTTTGAAGCATCAGAACCTCCCCATTCTTCCAGAAGAATTTAACATCATTAACCTACACAATTTTGTTAAAAATATGAGAAAATAGACGGCATTTCTGAAAAGTGGAATGAAAAAAAAGTTCTATGAAGACATGTAGTGGTAGCAGTTGGCTGATTAAATGGACAAAATGTACTTTAAAAACATGCATTGGAGCTTAAGAAAAATAAACCATCAATTAGCTTTGTTCAGTCTTCATACTTAAATCCATCTACTGCTTTAAAAATAGTCCTGTTGAACAGGATGCAGAGCTATTTAAATTGAAACACTGTTAGTTCTGAGATCCAAGACGAGGAACAGGCTCAAAATCTGTCTAGTTATGGCATGTTCTCTGACCTCAAAACTATTTCTATTTGTATTTTCTATGCAAACATATAGCACACAGAATAAAAGCATTCTCATTGTTTAACCACCATAATCTCTGGATTTCAATTTCATAGAAAAATATAAAGGGTGTGTTCCTTTTTTTTAATTAGAGGGATTTTATTGTTTTGTGGGGTATTTTTAAAACAGCTTCAGGGATTTATTTTTAATTGTTTTATTTACTATGCCATTAGTAGCCTGGTATTCCTTATCATCCTATTTAAATTCTTCATGTTATTTTCTGTCTTTGATCTATTCATACATTTAAAACATTCCATAGAAGGGTTTCTTAAAATCTTTCATGAAGTTGTTCTTTGAGTACTATTTCTCACAATTAAAAGATTTAATTACAATATTAACAAAACTTTACAAATTTATCCATTTTCTGTCTATGGGCAACTGGCCCACAGGAAAAGCATTAGTACAAATTGTGGCGTGATTCCTAAGACAGAATCAAGATGCTTCATGCCTGATCCAATTTGGACAACCACCACAAAAGCAGCAGCGTCAGCCAAAGAACACGAATACACAATCTGTAAACGATAGATTGCATCGCCACCTGAAGCAATAATTGGCCTCCAGGTACCACAATAGGAGAGATTCAATTTCTCAAAGTTACTTCTTATCTTTCAGCTCATACACAGGAACATGATGTGCAGCTGAGAACTTGGCATTGACCAAAGGAGAAAAGAGGATTTCCAGCTGGATCCCTGAAATTCTTCCTTTCATCAAGAAGCGCAGTGTGGTTAATGTCAAAAGAAGCATTCAAATGGATTAGCAGAGATCCAACTTCCTCTTGTAAAAGAGATGCAGGAAGAACATTTAGTGTACAGCAATACCTTGCTGCACAGTAACATCTCTAGATACTAAATTTGGGGCATAAAACCTGAAGATAAGGGAAATGGTAAAGAGTCATGACAATGAACAGCTTTGTACCTGGGGGAAAATTACATTGTCAAATGTTTACAGACATTATTGCTAACCAATTAGTTAAAAACTTCCCAAAAATGCAACATGCAGTTAAAATGGCCGATCTTCAGCTGCCCAAAGGCAAAAAAGCGTTTTAAAGAATAACCATCTTTTACATGGGAAGCTTTGGAAAAAGACAAGGACTTTGTAACTCAAAATAACTGGTTGAGTGTCTAAGCCTCAGTCAAACACAATCTTTTTAATGGTAAGAGAGCTTCAGAGGAGGGATAGCCAGCCAAACTCTGCAAGTGGAGCAGGGATCAATACCCACTCCAATGTACATGCTTCAGCTGAATAACCATTACAGGCTGAGTACAGTACAGAGAGAGGAATTCAAAGAGGTACAGAGGAAACATGCCAAGCAGGTCACCCATCACATACTTGAAATCCCTCTTAGGACTCAGTTATCACATTGCATTGAAAAGATTATGCTTGCTGATGACATCAGTGGGGAGACTGTGCTGTAAAGATGTCTATAAAATCTTTTCTTCTCATAACCACGGAAAAAGTCAAGATCGGGTGAAGGACAGGGAGATAAATGGTACAAACAGCTAAGAGAGTTGGCTTACATCCTCCTGAACTCTTGCCATAAACAATGTCTGGGAATGGCCAGAGGCTCCTCCAGGATAGGAGCTGTGCGTGTTCCAATGGCAGAAAACTGGAATCTCCAGAACAAACTCTGTGTGAATTACAACAAGGTCAAGCTGTCCAAACCTGCACTTTTCTGAAGATCCCAAGAGAACACAATCGAAATGCCCACATCTAGTTTCATCATTATTACTGTCTCAAATCTTCAGTCAACTTAGGGGAAAACTGACTTAGCAGATCTGACGGCTGCACTCAGAATCAGCTGGGAAAGTACACCGGGTGGCAGAGAGATAACATCATTTTTAAGCTTTACCATGCCAAGGCAACCCTTTCTTTTTCTCCTTTGGTCAGCATAGCTCACTGCCTGTCCTGTCACCTTGCAGAATCAATCAGTGGTAACATCTAAGTGACACATGAATCTACTCTTAAACGTCAGATTTGAAAATAGCAGGAATACAAGAACAGCTTAAACATTGTGGTTTCAAAATGTTCCCCAGTAATTACTATTCGGATGATGGGAGAATGGTTTTTAAAAACATTCTGCATTCTCTTTGTTAAAAAAACATCAAAGTGATATAAATAAAGTCTTGTTCTCATTTTATGAAAATAAAGGATTTGTTTAAAACTTCAGATACTCACCAGGAACACTGAGAATACTAATAGCATTTGGATTTTTTAATGATGAATTAACAAGTAAACAGGAAACCATAATTTTAAAAGTCTCATGAGACAGATAAAGAATGAGAGAGTTCTGGCCCAACATATAGCTCTCACACATCTCTATGCATACAAAATAACTACACTTTACAGAAACACATATATGTTTGAGCACACACATATGTGAAAAGAGTCAGAGAAAAAATTTCCGTATTAGCTTAAATAACAAATACAAATAATTTTAATTGAGTACAGTACTAGGGTAGCACAGCTAAACTTTCAAAGTCTAAGAAGTGTCCACATGACTTGAAAACCTTACATCTTTCTTCTCTCTGCTACATGCCAAGACAAAGTTTCATTCAAGTATCATGCATTTATTACCCCCCAGAGAGTCTCTGACCATTTAGCGCACAGGATGGACTGTTCTCAATGAAAAAAAAGCACTTAATGAAAACAGATCAAAATATTTAAACAACTAAAAATATATTCTCATGGTTTATTTACATGGCATTATCAAAAATCTGTTCTGAAGGCAGAGTAAGTTTCATAAGGTCTTAATTCCATGGATTTCATCAGCATAGTATGTATTTTATGGTAAAAAGTTAGTTGTTAAATAAGTTTAAAAAAAATTACAAAGGAAGAAATTGATAATTACAAAATAGATGTGTGGGTTGCAACTCAAAACCAAGTCACAAAGTCAGGAAAGCCATCTTCTCTTCTTCAGCAATCCTCTGTCCTTCAACTTTCTTGGCCACAGAGAAGGAAGGGATTCTGCAGGGAGCAGCTGCCTTTATGACACAGCCCAAATTCCCCCTCTGAGAACTGGACACCCTTGGAAATAAATGCAGAAATGATCAGCACTCCTGCCGTTCAGAACAGCGTACAGTGCAGGCGTGTGCATGTGTAACTCCTCTATGAGAAGCTGTATAATGGCAGCATTCAGCACGAGGCTTTCCTCCATCCTGTTTCCAACATCCTGTTTCTCCTCCTGTCCCAGTGCCTCCTTCTTCCTTCACAATGCCAACAACCATCTTGCCATCTGCACAAGGCTCCTTCCCCCCACAACAGTCTGATGTTCATCTTCTCTTTCTCACTTGCCTCTTTGAATCCAGAGTCCCAGGTCCCAGGCCTAACGCCACGGCAGCTCCCGGCCATGCTGAGGGCTAGTGTGTCCCGTGCCACCCAGGAAGGGACAGGTTCAGGGCCTGGCTCTGCTCACAGGACATTGGTGCTGGCAAGGGGCAGGAGCACACACACCGTCCTTGGAAAAATTAACTGCCAGTTGTCACACACCTGACCATCTGCAAACAGGTTTCTAAATGCATAACCATGGGTGCATTTACAAAGGAATGACCACAGGAACCACCTTCCATGCCACAGAGACTCTCTACTGTCCTTGCTCCCAAATGAGCAGGGAAAAAATGCACATATTTCTAGAAGAGAAAAATAGACAAGGTCTTTCAGGTTTTTTAAGTCTATGCATTTATTCTCCTTACTCACTATCATTCCTTCCTCTCTTGCCCCTTCCTGCCCCTCACCCCACAAGAATAAAGCATTTACTGTGAAAGTTAAAAACAAACTAAACTTTGGAGAAGCTATAAGTCATTGAGAACAGTATTTTATAATGGAAATTGCCAGGTACTTTTACCTAGAGCCATTTCTGCTTCAGCTGCCTGTAATAACTGTGATGAGCTGGAGTGGACATTCAGACCCTGGGGTGACAGGAGCAGTTAGGATGGACTGTGCAGCATTTGGGAAAGGCATTAATCAGGAAGTTCCAGCCATGTGGTCTGTGGAGCACTTGCCTGTCATCCACAAATAACTTCTTGGTTATGTGATGTTGAACCTCCTCATTTCCAACTGCTAAACTGCATTAAAGACAGATCAGGTTACCTAATATTTGTCTTAATGTGCACCAGCCATCACAGAAAGACATATTAGTATAAAACTTTGGAGGAAGGGGAAGCTGGAGTCTTCACCAGTGGAAGAGAAGCATGTCTGCAAGACAAGCCCTCTCAGAGGATGCAATCAGTGCTATGAAGTGGTGGGGAGCCTTGCTGGACCATGAAATTCACTGGGATTTGTTGAATACTTACAGAAGACGAAACCTTTCCCCCATCCTTCTGCCTCTCCGCAGCCTTGCAGCCAGTGGTTTACTGCATCAGTAGGGAAACAGCAAAATCATTCCCTATGATCCCTAGGCCTTACTGATTTCTGTGGGAGTCCTCCACAGTGTGTTATTAACATTATTATCATACGGAATCCAAAACACAGCACTGAACCAATGAAGAAGAGAATATATTCTATCCCAGCTGAAACAAGGACAACATGCATTGAGAAACCTCCTTCTATCTTTCTCAATTGCAACTTAAAAAAAAATTTCCTTCAGGGTCTTGCTCAACTTTTTCTGAAAAACTTCTCCAAGAAAAAGAATTGCACCAAAAGAAGTTCCTCCTTCACTCTGCATATTCATTGCAGTTTCAATACAGGCGCTTTATTGTAAACATAGACAAGAGAGAAAGGGAAACAAAAAAGCAGAACTAGCTATGATCTCATCCACATCCATGCACTGAAGGGAACTGTACCGGCTAGAGCTGAGACAAGGGGGGCAGACAAACAAAGAAGCAGTAACTCCTCAGGCTATCTCAAACATACAGCTATGCACAAACTCGCCACAAATTTAGGACTTCTCAAACCAGGATGAAAGTATTTGCTCTCATTTACAGCACTATCTGCCTTTGCAGGACACCTTGCAATTTCTATAAAAATAATGTTCATTTATGGACTGGTACTCCAAGTTACAGAGAGTCTGTCTGCCTTTAGAAGATCATTTTGTTTCCAAACATGGAGGATAAGAAGGAGAACCTGTGATCTTCCTCTTTGAAACATATCTGCCAGGGATGGTCAGAAAAGGAAAACAGGAAGAGAAAACAGCCATCAGTGCAAAGCAGCTGAATGAACCCAACTACGGACATTTAGATACTTGGCATTGCCCATGCCAAAACGTTCCCCAAATATCTATATACACACATACAGAGAAATTTAATACAAAATATCTATATTAACACATTAATATTTGTAAAATACGTATATATGTACACATTCTTAAATTGTACACAATGCTTAAATGTCTATGGGTATATGCACGTAGTAAAAATTTCAGTAATTACTGTAATTTTGGATACATTGTTATTATCACATATCTTATATGGTATCATAATATACCTAAAAATTAAACTTAAAATCAAGTTCTTGTACCTGAACTAATTCCAATATTGCAGTAATTATCAAAAGCTTTTTTTGGAAATCATTACTAAAGAGAACGTAGGGTAAGCAAATATTATTATCAATACACTAGAAAGGAACTTCCTACTGAGAGGATTAAAATATTTTTATACCAGGAAGACTTCTGGTTAAAATTTGTGAGCAAGAAACTGCTAATTTTTTACTCAATAATTCCAGAATAATTTTTTCATTAGCCTGACAGTGGATAAGAAATTTGTTAACACATTTTGAACTGCAGAAAAAAACATTAAGAACACGAAGTAAAACATCCAAAATATGACAACACCAAAAAAACAAAAAACAACAACAGAGTATAGTCAGATGGCTAATCAGAAATCAAAGCCCTGGAATTGATGTTTCAGAAACATGTTACCCACTGAATTCAGGGTCAGGGTTCCTCAAACTGCAAGAAGTTTCTTATTTTCAGCTGAGAACCCTCTTAAGTGGCAAATGGAAATCAAAAAACAAAGACATGCTTTTTTGTTTCAATAAAGTCAGCATCTGCTTGCCAGCTACAAACCAGAAATCCTTCACTTACATGACTTGCATAGTAGCAGGCTTGTTTTTCTCCTCTACATGGCAGCAAAGAAGCAGAGTCTGGAAGCCTGAGGCCTATGTCAGAAACTGTGGGTTTGGCTCTGTTTCCAAGTCTATCTTCAAACTGAAGATAACTTAAGGCCAAATTGCAGTCTTTATTGGGTTGTTGTAGGTTAAAAGTTTTATATATCACTTTTTAATTATTGTTGCTATTATTTTTAACCAACTCTTTTCTTTTTTTTTTGGTAGAAAATAGTAATTGAAAGATTTCCTCTGAAATATCTTTTGATGTCTCAAGGTCTGGATTCATCTTCTCTAATTTCAGACACTTGCCTAAAGCACTAAGTATTCTACTTTTAGTCAGTGGATGCTATCTGCCTTTTGAGTCATTCTAAAATATCTTCTGTCAACTGCAGATAAAACTATGTAACTATATATATAATTGTCCCATTTTGGGTGGGATGAAACTAAAGGCAAGATTGCATGGCAAGACTTCCAGCTTTTTCTATTCCAAATAAATTCAGGTTCTAACTGAAGGAACGGTAGAACAATCAAAACTGTTGGACTTTGGTGGTTGGTTGGTTGAGGGTTTTTTTTAAGTTTGTTTGAGTATACCTCAGCCATATATTACCCTCAACATCTCAAAAGGTTCAGGAATGCTCTCATGCCTTTCCCCTCTAACCAGGGGTGATTGCTTTATCCACATACAGCAATGGTTGCTCTACAATGTAGCCTGATAATACCTAACTAAATGTTTTATTTCAGTAAGACCACTTTCAATGCAAGTAACTAACTGCTGCATATCAAAAGCCTGTCTTGGACCAGCAGCTTGGAGCAAACTATGGTGCCATGAGTCATATTTTATTTCAGGTCAGCATACATGTCTTTTTGTGATGGATCCTCTAGAAATTGCAAAGCATAACTGAGAAATCACTTCATTAAATTTTAAGCCATAATACATGTCCATCAGAGTAGAAAAAGCTGATGGGATCCAGCTGGACTGTCATCCAAACCAAAGAGTTCACTGCTCCAATGGTGTGAATGACTGCTCCAAAGAAGGATAACACACACGATGCTCATTTACTGGAGCCGGGTGAAAAAGGGTGTCTGCAAATAACACCAGAATAACAAAAGAAACTGCAAGGAAATTAATTCATGGATCTGGCAGAAAAATCTCATAAAGAAATTGGGATTTATGCTAATTTTTACTTTAAAATGTTTTTAGTTTGACTGCAGCCACTTTTTCAATCACTGCATGAACAATTTCGCATTCTCTCATCACACAAGATATAATTCCTAGTCCCAAAGGCAAACCCAGGAGACAAACACTGTGTTTTCCTCTACATGCAGCCGTTCCCTGTATGCCTGATCTGACAGTCTCCAAGGCTACAGCTCACTGGTGGTCCTTTTGCTCCCTCCCCAGGCCTGGACAATAGAACCATAAAGACTGGATAAACCTCAAAGATCATCAAGTCCAATTGTCAAAACAGCACCACCCCCACCATGTTCACCACTAAACATGTCCTCAAGTGCCATACCCACATGTGTTTTGAACACTTCTAGGGATGCTGAGTCCACCATTTCCCTCGGCAGTCTGTTCTAATGCTTTAGAATTCTTTTGGTGAAGACATTCATTTAGATTTCCTAAAATCTATTCTAGGCCTCCCTTGGTGCAACTTGAGGCCATTTCATCTCATTCTGTCACTTGTTACCTGGAAGCAGAGGCTCACTCCCACCTTGCGAGAACCTCCTTTCAGGCAGTTGTAGTGATAAGGTCTCCCTTCAGTCTCCTGTTCTCGAACATAAACAGTGCCCCAGCCACTCCTCATAAGACTTGTGCTCCAAGAGGCACTGTGCTGTCCATGTCTCTCATGGAAAGGTAGACACATAATGACATAGAGCACCTTTGTGGAAGGAGTTGGGGAAGGGTTGCCACAAGGAGATGCAGGTGCAGAGGCAGTGTGAGAGTGTGGGCGGGTAGCCCAGCCAGGGCTCCCCAGCACACTTGTACACTCTGGAGAGAGGGAAGACACCCGGATGGATTCTCATAGCATGGACTCAGGGCTGCTCTCTGGTGCCCTCCATGTGCCTTCTCACATGTTTCACTTCAAAGTCCTTGTGATCTTACAGAGCTCTTGCAGTCATTCTTTTTTTTGTTTTTCCTGTCTCCTTGCAGCATCTCTTCCTAACTCCCTGCCCCTGCCTCCTCTCTTAGGTTTACTGATGCCTTAGGATTTTAGGTTTTATATTTTCATGTATTTGTAATCCTGAAAATTCTTTAGTGTATAACTCTGAACTCCATCTAGAGTGTTGGCAACTGCTTTCCCATTTTGGTCAGACACAACAATTCCTCTCTAGGCCTGAGAATCAAGGACACCTCACTGTCTCAGGCCCTGAGAAATGTAAACAAAAGTGAGTTGTGGGGGAGCAAACTAAGAGAATGGGACTCCATTACCTGAAGCTGTACTTGGACAATTAACCTCTGATATGCAAATGGACAAAACTTATATCTGTCCCAAAAATGTGTGACTGTCGTCCATCCTGGGTGCAGTCTCTGTGAGACTCCTGCACTGCCCAAGGTGTACCCTGTGAAGGCCTTTTAATAAATACCTACCCTTTATCCTTTCACTCTCTCTGGCCTCTGTTCCAGGTCAGCCTCTACAAGGCATCACTACTACTCTAGTTATACCCTCAGAGGGGTTTTTTTCCCTCTTCCTATGAGCCTATTAATGCCTACTCTTGGGTTTTCCATTTTCTTCTCAACTAGACATACCATATTTAAAAGAATCCATGAATAGAATAATTTTAAGTGCTGTCACCAGACCAGCTGTTTCCATGTTTCCTTCCTATGCTGCAAACTTGAAGCAAAGGGAGTGTCCTACATGTAATACATTTATGCTCTGTGTATCCCTACTTCAGAAGGGGATCGTTCTCAGACAAATATTCCTTTAAGATGATCCCATAATTTAACAGTAACAATTAAAAAGCTAACCGAATTTTAAAAAAAAAATCCACTCAAGTTTCTTTCCATATGCCAATTACAAGAAAAATTTAGTTGCTCTGTGTGCGTATATCCATTTTTGCAGTCGTTGCAGTAGACGTTTTGTATATAACCTCAACTCTCTGCTTTGGATTTGCCACAGCATGTCCTGGGAGATGACTTACTCAGTGGCTTTAGCCATGAGTTATACATGTCTCCCCAGTTACCAGGAATAGGATTGCCTAGGAACATTGCAGAGCCTACATCACAGGTTGGACACGTCTGTCTACAAGACTTAGGCACAACACTACACTGGCCTTGTTATGGCAGAGTGGCTTGTCTCAAATTTTTTCAGCAGTCTTTGCCTGTTCCTTCAACAGAATTTTTCATGCTTCCCTGTATGGGGATATTCAAATTCCATACAAAGTCATCACTGTGACTTGAGTTTTCAAAAGGACCCATCACTAAGTGTTACAAGCAAATGCAAGGCAAGATGGATGCTTGACATCCTCAGATTTATAGCTGTACCATTTTTACATAGAAGTGATGGCAAAAGTGGAAGGAGAAATTATTCCTATCTTAGTTCCAGTACAGACCTCTACAGCAAGGCTAATCAATTACAGCTAATTGAAAACAGTAATCTGTTCTCATGTCCTACTTCCTTTCAACTAACCCAACTGGCTAAAATAAAAAAGGCATGTGGTGGGAGGCAATGTTCATTAAAAAGGAAACCTTTTAAATTTAAATAAATAAAGTATTAAATTACTGATACAAACAGCAGTGTTTTGAACTACCCATTTCTAGATCTCCTTGAGTGATTCTGTGGAAAGAAGTAGAAAACATGGACCTGGTTAGTCATTATGGTTGTAAAGCATTTCCAGTTTATTATTGTTGATGTCATGACTAGAAGTTTAAAAAGGTTCAATCAGTGGCTGAAAATGGAGTGAAACTTTAACACACTTTAACTTTTTAAGTCAGAATTTTAAGACTGGGTTTGTCATTCCCTGAGAGAGACAGACAGAGACTCTGAGAAGTGGTAACTGAAGAAATAAAACAAAACACAAAACCATACCACTTTCTATGTGAGAAGACATAAGGGAGCTTCCTTATTTTGGCCACTTCCTCTTCCCTCTTTCTCACCAACAGACACACACATATGCACAGCATACATACACCCCCAGACGGCTCCTGAGCCTGTAAGCCTCTGCTGAAAATCTTTCTTGCTGCTTTAATGAGCTGAATTATCTTTGGAATGAAAGAGATTAAATAACAGTTCCAGCACAACAGAACAGTCAAGCCTGAGGCAGAAATGAATGGCTAGGGCAGGATTATGGTAAATAAATAAACAAACAGGGATGAAGAAGCAGTGTCAAATCAAAACTTGCATCAAAATATAGTTCTTGCATGTCCCTATTTCCAGCTGGCCATTAAATCAGTTGAGTTCTGCTTGGGCTCAGAGATCTCTTAGAGACTGCCTTGTAAGGTCAGGGGTAAAAGGCTGACAAAAGAGGAAATTTCACAAGTAAAATCCTAATCACAGAAGTCTTTGCTTTATATTCACTCACAAGAGAGGACAAAAGAAAAGAATCAAAGGCCGAAGTATTTTGGGAACAAATTGAAAAAGAAGAGTACTAAAATTGAATTAGCACTATAGCCTATTTAAATTTTTAGTGTTTGGAAAACACTATATTGCCTAGCACCATACAACACAGAGGAATTTAGGAACAGTTGGTTCTGCTTAATCAGGATTACATGAACTTTTCATTTCTAGGTTTTATAATTCTTTAGTTCATGACTGGGACCATTTGTTTCTTTTGCAGTGCCATTAGGGAAGGTGCTGCAGCACTACAAATAACAATAATGAGATCATGACTCCCACTAATCTGATCAGGCCTATCAAATCTAGTTCCCCAGCACAGAATGTAACCATACAGCAGAATTTAGACCATCCCACAACTTCACCAAAAACAAACACCATCCACCCTATAATAAGCTTAAAGCCTTTCACATACAAAATAAGAAACCTCTAGAAAAGCAATTATGTCACAGAAAGGGGAAAGACTCCTACAATAGCAGGTAATTACTTTGATGAAAATGTCTAGAGATCAAGAGGGTGACTAGAGCTGCATCATTACAGCTGCAGCACTTAGGCTGATGTTTTCGGACTGCTTCTACCAGAAAAAGATGATGGGCTGGCTGGGAGACCACCACCAGAAACCCAAGTAACTGTAAGCACCAGAAAGTGCTCAAAACCAGAACAAAACAAAGCAAAATAAAACAAAACAACCCCAAGCAACAACTCTCATCAATTTGCTAGAAAAAATTTTTAACCATTAGTTTAACACTGGGTACATGAGAAAGACATATCATTAACTCATCTGAGACTAAAAATGAAGCAAACAAAGAAAATATCCAGAAGTCAATATAAGGAATAAGCAAAACAGAGCAGGAAGGACGGCCCTTGCAGATGGCTACTGGATAACAAGTGTCAGTGTTTGCTGGCAAATAACGTGAGCTAATACCAAATCTACTTCCATGCCTACCCTGAGGGCGTGAATAAATCCAAACACCCAAAGTCTTAAGTGTGTTATGCAGTTGACTATGGAAAATTGCATTAAATGTTCATAGAATTCCCTCCATGTCAAGAGCAACCACCTAATGCTGCTGGTGCTATATGACTATTACTCATATTTTAAAGGCAATATAAATGGACATATGGTTGGTAGGGCAGAAATTCAATCAATTTTGCCCTTCTCTAGATTCAGTGATCCTCCCTCTCAATCTAAATAACTCCTGAGAAGTGAGAAACACTGCTTTAATCTGTAATTTAAGCCATAACAGAAAACATTCAAGAAATTCCACTTACAATTTGCAGACGCTTCATTTTAATTCAAACAAAAAAACCCAAACAAACAAAAAACCCCGCAACCTTGCAGACCACATCAACACATTCAAGAGCCCAGGTTTCATAATGTCCTTGGTCTCCAAGGACACACCAAAAAATAAAAATCAGGACACAAAATCCTTTTATCTACAACAGACTTGCAGGAGATGAAGAGAATAATTTCAAACTTTTAATTATTTGCAAGTAGTCTTCATCCAGATCCTTCTGATGCAACTGAAAACAGTTCAAAATTTCTGGTATGTACCACCCAGAATGCTGCCCAAGAAAATATATTTCTGCTTTATCAGTACTGATAATGATTCAGCCTAACAAGAGATGCAGTTTGGGAAGTCACAGTAAACCTTTTGATTCCAAAATGCAGGCTGCTAAACCTATAGAGAAAAGACCAAAGAGCATAAACAAAGTGGGAAAAACAGCACATGACTCCAACTAAATAAAAAAGCCTGACAACAAATATGCTTATGATGGACAGAATAAAAGTTGCATGAATGACACACAATCGTATGATGGAATTATACATTTAGGGAAAAGTTTCCTAATTAAAAGCACAGTGAAGTAATGGAATAGAATGCACACTCTAGATCTTAAAAGGTTGTATCTATAAGTGTAAGCATCTGTTAACTTGTTTAAAAGCCAGCTTAATTAAATTAGCACAAATCCCTCTGTGGTAGTTCATTGAGTTAAATTAAAATCATAGACTCCTTGGACTGGAAGAGGTCTCAAGAGGTCTAGTCTGTTCCCTATCCACAGGCATGATCAGCTCATCTCACATCATCCCTGATAGATGTTTATCTATCTTATTTTTAAAAGACCACCAAGAGTGGAGAGTTTATAACTTATTCAGACAATCACTTTGCTATGAGATTTTTGCTAACCCACACAGCACAATATTACACAGCCATAGCAAACTAGAGGCATTCACAGCCAGACATCAAAGTGATAAAAAGCAGTATATTAAGCCATGATGATTACTTTTAATCATGTGAACATATATCATCTCTTAACAAATTACTGTGCATCAGCTGGCAGATGGTACTGAGTCAAGTACACACACTACCTATCATAAATGTGAAGTGGAATAAAATAAATTTGCTTAAACTAAATTTAAGTTTTTTACTTCCATTTGCCAGGGGCTAAAACCATGCATGTGATTAATTACTCTTCCTCAATTGGCAGCCAATTAAGTTGGGATAAATCTATATTTCCTCTATTTTCATATGTTATTTACATAAGTTAATTTAAATATGGTTGTTTGAGAAGAATATTATTCTAATTAGAGTGTTACACTTACCTTTTCCTGCCTATTTACATGACTAAGTCTGGGGGATTAACAAGACTTTGATAAAGAAACAGAAGAAATACATCCAACCAACAATAGCAAATAACACTCCTTGACTTTTCCAAAAATACTTCCCACAGTTTTGGCACAGTCACCAGTACCAGCAAATTAACATCTGTTCTTACCTCTGCGTTTAGCAAAGAAAAAGTTGTGCTGGAGAGTTATAGAATCTTAGAACAACCCAGGTTGAAAAGGACCTTGAAAGATCACCTCATTGTGGAAAAGTGTGCCTAGATGAAATTATTGAGTACCTGCTCAATGGTGTATTGAAAATCTCCGGCAAAGGGGACTCTACCACATCGCTGAGGAGGTTGTTCCAGAGGCTGTTCTCCCTGTAAATATTCCTGTCATACACGAGCATGAAAGCACTCTTCCCTTCAAGCATCCTTTTCTTGAGTTTAAATCCAGCTCACTTTGCAGCTGCATCAGTGCAGCACTACACATATGCTGCTACAATGCATTGTTTTAGCTACAGAACAATATAAAAAGCATTTTAAATATTTATTGTGTTGAGCAAAGGCTCTTGAGCCCTCTCGCCTCTGCAGCGAGTGTGACAGCGATGCACGCTCCTAATGCCTACACTTCCTTCTGCTCAAACTTTTTGGATGAGAACATAAGCATAAAAGACATTTTTCATCACATCAGAGCATACTGCCAAAAACAACTTCAGAGACAATCCTGGAAAGTGGAATGGTCCTAGAAAGTCAATATTCTTTTGAATAACTTTAAGGTATCTCAAAAAGTCATTCATTCCTCTCCCTTAAAACTGGACTTATGATTTTACTTCTTCACACTATCAAAAAAAAAATTTCTTACGAAATAATGATCAGTAATGATACCGATTTGTTAGTCAAAGAGACACCTGACACATATCACATTAGTTGGTAGTGAACTTCTATAACTCCAAGGAATCAGTAAAGAAATAGGCTTATTTTCCTCCAAAAGACTAAGAATTGTAAAATTGACATTTTACAAATACTTTTATCTTTTCAGGTCTTTTAATATTCCACTTTCACCAGGATATATATTCTAAAAATTAAGTAAGATAATAAATCTACTGTGCAAAAGAACAGGGTGAAAAACTTATTAGGACATTTTATACTTTTTGAAATACTTTGTAAACAGTTTTTAAGAAACTTCCTGACTATTAAAATTCATTTCTCAAATTAAAAAATGTCATCTTCTAATTTTAAAATTTAAAAAGTTACATTAAAAAAGAGAAATTGTTTTTATAGATGCCTTATCTTTCATTCAGATGACACATTTTGGGGAGTAGGATAGGGAGACTAGTTTTTTACAGAAACACCTTAGGCAATTGCATTGTGTGTTAATCAGTGCTACCAATAACATTCAAATCCATCAAATTAAAAAAAAAACAACTTAAAAAGGATTCATCCTGGATAGAAGGATTTGGGTATATAATAGGGATTTTGCCACAGTTTGGTGAGAGGTGTCTTCCTTTCTTAAATAATTTGTATCTGACAGCAGTTGATACTTAACATTTGACAGAAAAAAAAATCCCAAATGTCTACCAGGTTCATGAATTGAATACAAAACATGGATTTTGGCTTGGCTTTTCAGTACTGAAGTGGATTTGAAATTATTGAGTTCTAGAGCAAAACATATCAGCATTAATGAGCTGTGGATTTGTAATGTGCATGAGGTAACACACAAAGACTAATGTGGTGAAATTTTAAGCTGCAGATAAGTGCTCCCAAGCCACTCATCATCTGAACATCTGGATACACATCTCATAATCAACTGAAAATCTGTTTTAACAAATCTGTCACTGAGGTGCACGTTCGTGATTTTTTCTGGTGACTGGAACTCATTGGAATGTATCTAATCAATAATCCCACAAACGCAAAAGTTAGATGTTTCAGTAGGCCATCAGCAGGAGGAACTACCAGGTAGAAGACCAAAGGAATGCAGAAAGAACCAATATAAAGTCAGGTAGAAGGGAAATGTACTTTTGGGCTTGTGAACTGATGAGCGGACAACATACACCTTTCAGTTGTCACCATCTAGTTTTAACACAGAAACACATTTCGGTATTCTTATTCCAAACAGACTCTAAGCCATATATCCCTTGTATTCATGTAAGGTATCTTACAAGTAACATCTCAAGCATGTTAGTATGGTGCACTTTATGTCAAAGAATGTATTTTCTGAAGATTACATTTTACCTTTTTTGTCACATGGAAATGTGATAGTTTATCAGTAATTAATTTGAACTGACTTAAGTGATTTAAACATCCTGCTTTATGGTTGTACAAAATCAGTAAAAGAAGTACAATACGTTCCAATAGGAGGTATACATTAAATTGAAAAGGTTTTATGATCAGTGCTCACCACAAGCCCAGCCATTTTATATAAGCTTCTGGAAGATAAAATCACTGCTCCCCAGCAGAAGCAGAGTCTTCACACAAATGATTTATTGTCTAGGTTACACTTTGGTGGGAGTTAACATCATCTCACTCCAAGTCCAAATTTGATTCTCTATGTACTTACTGTGGGATCATATGGAATAGTTATTACACTGACCTCCCTGCTTGCTGATGTTGACCAGAAATTCTGGCCCTTTGCCTTTTATTTTCTCTCTAATAGTAATGACATTCCAGAAAATCAAATCAGATTGTGGATCTTGTGAAGAGAAACTAATGTGGCAGACTCTTATTTGAACATAAGCTGGTGTTGCCACGTCTTTAGTAGTTTTCATTTTTATGTAACCTGTGTAAACAAGCAGTCTTAAAACAGATTTTCTACAGAAATACTAATTTTGCACTAATTAAAACAGTAAAGATTTTACTTTTAGACATATCTGATGGCAAAAAAAAAAAAAAACCCCAAGAATTCCACAAAAAAACCCAACAGAAGAACCATTTTTCCCCTTGTTTTATTTTTTAAACAGCCATAAAGGCTTTCTGGCTTTCCTCAGTGGAATAAAAACACATGCCCTCTGAAAAGCTACTCACTCCTGTGAGTTATTATTAGGATAGGCTATTCATTTACTGCTCCTTTGTGTGTGGATAATCGGTGTTATATACTCAAAATTACATGTATTCCCATTTTTTCCAGTTCACAGAAAGGTCCAAGCCACCACTTCATTCACAGTCATCCGTTATTCCCCTTCCATATGACAGCACACGAGCAGGAGGGGGGAAGTAAAATTAGCCTAAACCCAACTGTTTTGATGAGCATTACTTGGGGTATTTGCACTTTCAAACAAGCTCACTATTTTTTTCAGTCCATAGGTCACAGTTCTAATGCAGATTATTCATGTTAGCGATCTCCAGAAGAACGAAGAGGTCGTTCTTTATTACACAGAGGTTTTGTGTTGCTTCACAGAGCATTTCCTTCTGTTCCAAGACCTCCTTGAGCTCCCTTTGCTATCAACAGCTTTTCAGACTAGTGAAGCAGAAAAAGAAATTTAGAAGCCAGAACACCAAGATCATAACATTAACTTACCTCTCTTCTCTCCCCATTTCCCCAGATCCTTAACAACAAAGCACAATTATATTTCTTAGTCCCAGAAGATCAGAGTACTTTAAAGAATCTTCTGGGAAACCTCTGTAAAATACATAGGCAAACAATTGCATTACTCCACATATCTTTGCCTTTTAAAGAAAAATATTATTTTATGAAATATGAAGACCACTAAAAAAACCCCTTGTTCCCCCATAGCTGCTTCACTTTTCCTGAGATGCCTGGATCTGGTGAAGTACATTATGGTTGACAGACAAGAGAAATACGTATGCTTTTGGTTGTAAGAGTAAGGCATATTGGCAACTATCTTGCTGTCCTGCTATATCACAAAATACAATGAAAGCTACAAAAATGCAAATCTTTAAGCAAAAAAAATGCAACTGTTGCTCTTCACCTTTACTTACAAATATACCAGGTCAGGCCCAATGGTCTTATGATTAACTAGGACAAACTGCAGATAACTGAGGAAGACCTCAATGGGACAAGAAGTACATTATGCTCTCAGAACTGTCTTCCAGTCTTTGGTGCTTTCAGGCACAAAAGCTTCCTGAAATCATACTGCTTTCTTTAAATTTAAGTGCTAAGATGGATTTTCTTCCATAAATTACCTTGATCAAATTTGTGACATAAAATGATGTCTACAATGTCCCATGGCAAGGCTTTGGCAGAGTTATTGCTCACTTGGTGAATTATTACCTCACCTGTAAAGCTCATTCAATGCTTCCTAACTCCTCTAGTGAGCAAGTCCCTGAACTGTTGTTTCCAGATCATCCTCCTCATAGTGCTTATGGCCTTCTGTCATTTCTCTCCAGGCTGAAATCCTAGGATCCAGTCCTGGGCCACCCTTGCTTCACTCTTTCTTTTTCAGCCATAACAAATAGTTTTGAACTAAACAATATGAAATGTGTATTAAAAAACAAAAAAAAAAGAAAAAAAAAAAGAAAAAAAAAAGAAAAAAGGTATTTCCTAATTAGAAGAAACACTGATTTATAGAACATTTCGTACTTTCACTTTAAGTCTGCTAGCCTTTGTTTACTTTTCCCCAGACCTCCCTGAGAAGCACTGAAGTAATGCTTTTGTAGCCTACTTCTGGCCCGAATCCTATTCCCAGGCATCAAAACAGATTGGCCTAGCGGCGAGCACAGAGCACTCAGGATTTAGATAGTTTCTTCATCCCCTTTGTTTTAAATTCGACTGGATCAAACTTCAGCTTCTATTTTAGTCTTTGGTATCAGCAAGTACTTCTGTGACTCTCTTCACCCAGCCTTTAAGATTCTAAATCCTTGGGTGTCATCGGCAAATTTTGATGCTCCACTACTACTCAAACCAGTTACTAAGATGTTGAGCACTGAAGATCCCAGCACATGGTCTTGAAATATTCCAATAAAACTGAATTTTTCATAGTTTTCCAGCTTTTAAAACATTTTTATCCTTGTAAGGGCATTATCTCTTGTATTGCAGGAACTTAGACTCTTTGATTTTCAGTAGTTTGTCAACAGCATTAAGAAAACCAGATAAGATGTACTAGCCAAGTCTCCTTTGTATGCTCATAACTTCTGCTATAAGTTCTTTAAAGAAGTCCAAGCATTTGAATGTTCTGTTTACAAAGATCATTTTTGCTTTTTACTAGTAGCCTGCTCACAGAAAGAGAGAACTTTCAGCAATATAAATTGAACTCAGACATTTCTTTGCCAAAAATTAAATGTTTTTTAAATCCATCAGTTTGGTCAGAGATGTAAGAAAAAAGCAGTTTAATTGTTGTGAATATAATAAAAGATAAAAGATGTTGGCAGCTGGTCCTTGTAGAGTATTTGACTGAATGAGCAGGTCTCATGCTGCAGTCATTATCATTTGGTCTTCATTTTGTATTTCCAGTCCCATGTCAATACAAAGATACAAAAACTCATACACATCTTTGATTGCTGCTGATGGCTTCTTATAAATAAAGTCTCAACAATGTAAAATGAGTATGTGATTGACATAATGACAAACAAAAGACAAGGCATCACTGAGAGAATTTTTCAAGAAAGAAAACTAAATGGAAATCAGTTTTTCTTGGCTTCGTGATGACAATGACATTTAAACACAATCATCAGGATGCTAACAAAATTATAGTTTGGAAACAAAAATTCAATCAAAATCAAAGGTGAATACAAGCAAAGTGGGAATCAGAGACTGAAAAACGATCATGTAAGATGTAAGAATCCCCCTCATTGCGTGACTGGAAGCCTGAATAGCCCTGAATAAGCTATTCATCCCATATGCAATCCATAATATTTTGTTGCTCTGATTTTTTTTTAAAAGGTCTCAATTGGAATTTCTTTTGTGAAGAAGATTATTTACATATAAATAAAAAGAATGCACTTCCAAAAAAGTGGTCACACTTCTCTGCAAGTCCCCAATAAGAAGGCTGATGTGGCTTTATGTCCCAGAATTAGGTGTTTGTATCTCTTCTAAGACAGCATCACACCAGTTGTTTTCTGCACCAGTCAAAGCATGAAATGTAAACTTGGCTGACCTACTTTTGAAAAGTTACTCATCCTGGAATGTGTTCCTTAGTAGCCTTCTTTATTCCTAGTAAAAGCCAGTGAAATATATTAAATACAAATTGCTGGCATGATAATTAGTCTGTTTCATCAGAAGACTTCTACTACTTGCATTCTGCAGCAGAGAATTTGGCACTGCTCTTCCTCACCCCACATCACTAGATGCTTTTATTTCCTTCAGGGGTATAAGCAGTGTAACTTACCTCTTTGGCTGTATCTTCTGGAGACAAGAAGTCCTAATAGGATTCCTGGAACAGCTACTTCAATTCCCTCCAGCATTACTTTTTAGCAGAAAGAAAATCCAAAGTTTCAAAGTTCAAAGTCGAAAATTCAAATAACTTTATAGTTCCCAATATTTCACATCTATCCCAAATGGAAAATATTCCCCAGTTGTGATCTAAACTCAAGATACTCTCAGCTTTTAGAGATGACAGCAGCAAGGGGTTTTATTGAGTTTGGTCAGCCATACTAAATCCCAAAGTCATCTATCCTAACTGCAGCACCTCTTTTGTCCACGGTCAGCAGGAAGGTCTGCTGGCAGCTAAAGGGAAGGATGGCTCACAGAGACCATATCTGACTGCCATACTCTGCTGTGAGGTCTGCTGAGGCTGTGATGTTAATAGGGGGGCTCTCTTTCATCCTACCACAATACCACCTTTCTGAAGTTTCTTCCTATACCCTAAACCCTATTCTTCATCCTCTCAAGGTCTCACAGATCTTCTCTGCCACTTTTGCTCAGCTAAGGAGTTTTTATCTGGCTTTACTCTCAGTGATTAAAAAGTTTGGATTTTGGTAGTTCAAGCCTACACAGGTTCTCCCCATCCCAATCCCGATTATTTCTGCTCCCCTGCACATACAGTACAGGTTATGAAAGCTCTAACAAGGTCAAAACTCAATGTAATATCATTGAAAGGAGAGATAATATGTTTTCCCATCTTTCTACCTTCTTCCTTTTTTATCAGTCCACCTTAGATGTTGTTAGTTATACATTAACTGCTTGCTACATGAAGCAGAAATTAAACATCTGGCAGTAGATTTAATGCAGTATTTTTAAACCGAGAAATTCTGCACAACCAATCTGCCCACTGAATTCAAATGACACAAGAGTATGCATTCGTCAAGGAGGGTACATAGATGCTTGTGTAGATGTCTGAAAAAGATACGTTTTACTTCAAATTACATGTTACTGTTACGGGGACTGAAAGCAACTACGAATAGTGGTTTTCCAGCAATATGGAGGAAAAGAAAAATACACCTGCAAGAGTCTGTGTAGGATACGGTTTTACCAGTGCTAAGTTTTAGTAAAGCTTAATAATGTAGAAATTGTAAACTGTCCACTGAAGACACCAAAGTCAGAAGATCTCACATATCCATCAGTAGCTAAATTCATGAAATTATTATATTGGAAATCAGCTGAAATTATAAGCAACTATAGATATGAAATTACTTTGAAATAAAAGAGAGAATCCACCCCCCCCAAAAAATTATTAACATTTACATCCTGTTAGCTCTTTTTTTGCATCTGTCAAATTCCAACAGTCTAGATTCAGTGTAGCAGAAGCTGACCAAGGTCAAATATGCAGTTTCTACTCAGTGTGGCAATTCTATAATGTATTCAAGAGAAATTCTACAATCGTTCTGGGAAATTATAATTTACACTTTTTTAGAAATTGCTTATAGGTTACAAGTACTATGTACATTTTAAAGTTCCCACAACGGGTAGAAATGTTCAATTTCCAGTTAATGTTGCTGGGATATGAAAGTTAAGTCATGTGTGCCAGCAATTACTGCATAATTATTTTCAAAAGTGATGATGACATAGATTTTTTTTTATAGTTGATGCCTCACGCACCTCAGAGAAAGAACTTTCCTATTAGAATGTCATAAATGCAAAGCATAGTTCATCCTCTAGATATGCTCTAAACATTTTCTATTGCATTTATTTATTGAGTTACTGTAGTTTTGTGTCCCCAAATCATAATATTTCTTATACATGCACAACTACATAAACCAGCCCTACACACAAAGTAAAACTTTTAATATCAATAAAACCATAACTTCACTATTTGAAATCATGACCAAAACCCATTCAGTTAAGCTTCCTAACTTACAGCAAAAGAGTGTCTCAGCAACAGAAACTACTGAAGAAGGCAGAAAACCAATTTTTTTCCAGTACTAAACATTAAATAAAGGAAATTTCATTAATGGAAAGATGCGACTATGAGTGGCAAACTCTGACAAGCCTTAGCATTATGGTTGCTTGCACAGAACACGCAGCTGGCATCAGACAATACAGAATACAAGGTTCCTTGCTATTGTTGTTGTTGTATTTCTGCCTGCCTTGCTTTTACTGCCATTCAGCCTCCTCTGCACTTCATTTCTTCATGCTGACTTTCAGACTATCTAATAATACTGATTTCCGTAGCTTCTAATTGTTAGATGTGAAACAGAAGGTGCTATTCAGAGAAAGGACAACATTCACCCTCAGCTTACCATCAGGAGCTCATTGCTTTATACAGTATTGCTCTTATGAAGGAAAGGAAAAACAAACAGTAGGAGAGTAGCAAAAGAGCTTGTTGCTACTATTATGGAGTCCATGTAAATGGAAAATATGCAGTATAAGAGAGAAATGCCTTCTCTTGGTGCTTAAGATAAGCTTGCACCATATTCTATGATCTGTTAATGTCAGCCAAAAGTTAGGGGTTATCCAAAGTTATCTAAGCCTGCATCAGTTAACCAAGCTGTTAACAGGGCACTATGCAGAAATAAAAACAAAAAAAAAGGGGGAAGAAAACCTCTTATTTGTGTAAATTCATCAATTGGACTAAATTGATTCATTGTTCCACTACATTTTGCCAATATCTCCAGGGCCACTGCTAGAGAACAGTGGCAGACAGTATCTTGGCCTGCAGATTTAGCACAATCAGAAAAAAACAAGGGGTTAAAGAGCCTGAGAAGTAAAAGAGCTGGGGACTGCAGGGTGCACAAATTCAGCACATCTTTGCAAGAGCATCTGCCAGCAAGAATCCTTCCAGGAGCACACCTGGCAAGAAGCAAACTCCTTCAGATGCACTGGCAGCACTCCATCACCACTGAGCCCACGTTGGCACAGATCAACGTAGAGCAATTTCACCGTCTTGTGACAAACTATGTCAAGGCCTTTTATTTTGCTAATGAGTTCTGTATGTCTCTTTTAGTAACTTTAGCTGCTGTGCTGAAATGGAAATTTTGTTTCTCAATTACTGTTAATTTTTACTTGGAACATCTCTGCCAGCACTTTTGATCCAGGTGGAAAGAGGCAACCACTCTACAGGGTGACCTCAATCTATCAGGAAACCAGCTTATTTTTAGACTGTGATTGTTAGCTGTGCAAATGATATGGCAAGTTGAGTTTGCAGTTTCCCAAAGAATCAATCAGAGGATCATGCACTAGCAAAGCAGCATAATGTTAAGACATCCCCTTGGCAACAAGATGACTACCAAACGAAAAGGCAAAGAAGCAAAAACATGTACAGAAAAAAAAATCTTGTGCATGCTCTCATCCAGCTTTAAAATAGAGAAATAATTCAAAAGTCTAAGCATTAAGAATAGTCACCTGTAGCAAGCAACAGTCCTGTGAGGTAAAATGCTTAGGTAGTATCATAGCAGCAGTACATCAGCAGGCAGCACAAAGTCACACTAATGAAGTCACTGTGTCAGATTTTCGGGGGCAAAATGCCACCTCCAGTACATCTCTAAACCCTGTCACAAAGAGCATGACTACTATGCTTGGGGCAGCAGCACTATGGCTACTAAACCTACCTTGCTCAGAGGCCACACATGACCACAGTCCCCACTTCCTCCTGCAGCTGCCATGAGCCCTCAGTTCCCTGACGATCTCTGCAAGGTGAACCACAAATAAAATGTGCTGCTTGTCATGTCCCAAGAGGAGAAAACCTGGAACATAAGGTGTAGCTCCATTAACTCTTCAAGAGTAGTACAATTCCTTTCTTCACACCCTAATTTTTCCTGAGAAAACACATTAGTGTTTAAATATGACGGAATTCCCCATGTCAGCACAAAAGGCTCAGAGTTGTGGATGACCTCTAATGGATTCTCCTCCAGGGGCACAGTACATAAGCTACCAAAGCAGTACGCCTTCTCTCCTCAGCCAGATGAGGTTTATCCTTCAGGTCACTGTCCTGGAAAGTGCCAGAGAAAAGAGAGCAGCAGGGCTGCTGGGTAAAGGCCCAACTCTACATCAGTCTGTGATAAAGCTATGGTGTCAGTACAATTGTCCTCCTGGTCCTCCAAGATTTTTGTTCCATAAAGAGCAGAAATCACCTACAGAAGGATAAATAAATGGAAAGAAACACATATCATCAGCTCTCCTAGATCTTTGTATCTGCACATATTTTCTTGTCCACTGATGGGCAAGGATCCTCTCAGGAGTCCTGTTTCCTACCATAGGGGTGAAACACGGCATGTGTCAGGCCAACCAAGCATCGTTCTTCTTTCAAGGAAGGTAGCTGCAGTACCATTCCCAAATCACTATGTACTGCCAGAGGAGCATAGCAAAAATTGATTGTTTCCCCTACTTTTTGCACTTGTGAATGGGACAAGGCAATTGGCTTCCCACAATATCAGCAAGCTATACATTAAGACAATTTAAATACAGGCTGGTGCAGCAAACGATGCAGGAGCTCTGCAACAAGTACCAGTGTTTATAGCACCTGAGTCATGGGCTAAAATAAGTTTCAAGGAAGGAAGCCACAAATGCTTTATGATAAATGCCCTACAAAGACACACATTAAAAAAAAAAAAAAAAGTATCCTGTTCAGCTAGGTTGAACAGTGAGTTGGCACCAACCTGATCCTGAAGTCATGATATTTGTTCCACAACAGGATGGCGTCTCAAGGACAAATCTTTCCTGATGTCAGTGGAAAGAAGGACAGCTGCAGAAAAGTTCTCTGCTTCTGCCTTCCTCTGTTCATTCTTAAGCATTCAAAAGCTATTGAAAAAACCTCCTCTGATTTTCGTATCTGCTCTACCTAAACGTAATTTTTTTTTTCCACACCTGCTTTATGGAATGACCTTAGAACCATACGGGGCGACAGCACAGCCTAGGCTCACCCAGCTGCATAAACTCTGTTACTAAGGAAAATGGATGCTAAAGTCTCAAAGAGCAAAAAGAAATTAGAACAGCAAGATACAACACAAGCCTAAGTCTGAGAGGTGTCCTTATTAACAGTATGAGTTCAGCTGCATAGGTACTTACAGTCTGAAGTTTTGTGGTCCATAGCTCACTCTTCCTTCTGAGTTCCCCCTCTTGCTTTCAGCTCTATATTACCTGTGCTGAAATCTATAATGAATAAAGGATATGTCTCAGCTGTTGCTTTCACCATTGCCTTCATAAATTACTGCATGGAACTACATGTACTGCTAAAGCCTGTAACACCCTTTGCAGAAGAAAATAAAGAAAAAACTATGCAAAGAGACAGTAAAAATAATGGTAACTGATACGTCTCTCTTCCAACATCTGTATGCACTTAAGTCAAGGAACCATTTTTGCTTCTGACTGTGCTGTCTTAGGGATAAAGGTGCTATATGGAGGTTCTGGCTCTGTTGCAATCTATACCCTGAGACCATCAGTGCAGTCACTCTGTTCACATCCCAGCAGAGTCTGAGTGCAAACTAATGCTCCTGTAGCACACACTTCCAGGAGACCCTACCCTCATCTTGAGGGCAGATAGGCTAATCTGAACGTCTGTATTTGTGAAAATTCTTCTTTTGAAAGGAAGTTGTCCCATTATTAAATTATCTTGGTAAATTAATCCACTATTCCCATCCTCCAATTTCATGCTATGAAGCAAGACTACTCCATTCATTGTTAGACAGAAAAAGCAATGAGAAGAATTGTATCAAATAAGAAAGTTGAGAGTCACATAACAAGTTTTAAAAAAAAACAAACAAGTAACAACTGAACTATAAAACTGGGCAATAAAGAGTACTACACTTGGTCACTCTGCTTGTCTGAAAGCTAATTCTTTGCTAGCACAACACGTATGACTTGTAGGTAATTTATTTATTTTTCAATTGGCATATCATTCTGACATTGGCAGATGTCAAGTCATGTTGTTAGACAGTCATAGAAAGGGCTAAAACCTAGTCATATTTGCCAAGCTGTATACAAAACAATCCCATTGCATGAAGTAATTCAGGCGTGAATTGGAAAAAGCACAGAATTAACCTGTGCCTGAAAGCTTTTGTCAAGGAAGTTCACAAAGATGTCATAGCTTTGCTGTATTTCCGACAGGCTACAGAGATATGTCCCTGTCACAGCAACAATTATTTCTGTTTTTCAAGGGTGTTATTTGTAATAAAGGAGCATTATTCAGTTAAAATTTTTTATTCCAATTCTTGCTTCCAAAATTTTATTTCTTTTCATCAGTAAAACCTGCATAGGAATGACAATGTTTCATTTCATCTTTAGAAGTGAAAGTTGGTCAAAACTCCTGGAAACATTGCAAGGAGAAAGCAGTAAGTCAGAGCAACTGAATCAATATAAAGGTTTGAAGAATGTATATTTTTCTAATCACAAAAAGACCCTTTTAAATAACAAAAAGACGCTCTTACCATAAATTCCCATATACTATTTTTAAACTGCTTGTATATTTTCCCTGTCTGTGCTAGGATTTATATAGGTAGCACAAATATCACAAAGGCTTATTGTATCCTGGATAGCAGAACACTCAAGCGGTACAGTAATTAATTTAATTTTTCTTACCCGTAGATTCACCTCTTGCATCACTTTGCTGGGCTTCTTCTTTCATACCCCATACCTAAATGCTGCTACAGCTTAGTCAGAAACTAAGTGACCTGTGCCCATCGCTGACAAACCAGCGTGGATTCTAGGGAATACGCAAGTCAGCTTGCATGTCCTGGCTCATGGATTATGCCTGCATGGCCTAGGGCACTTATGAAGAATTTTTATTGTCTCAGCAAACAAACACAAAGATAAAACTGCAGTCTTCCTAAGAAATAAACAACAGCTTTGCCACCAGCACCTTTCAGCTCAGAGTTCCAAAAAAGCCTGTGAAGTCCTTGAACACAATATCAGCCTCAGAGAGCATAGAAATTCATCCTGCTTGGTAAAAAAAATTCTTGAACAAATGAAAACACAAATCCCTCCTCCAACATAAACAAAACTCCTGGTGTTAAATATACATATATATTTAGTTTTTTTTTTTTCCTAGCCTTAGTAAGGCAAATTTTCACTATTGACAAATACTGACAGAATTAGATGTGCCTGAAACAGCACCTGCATGTTACTGGGAGCAATGAATACCAGAGGCATCACACCAAGGTTGTCATCTTACACAGAAAGGATCTTCTCTGACCACTTTTGGAAAGCTAAACGTGTCCCAAGGGGCAATATTTGGACACGCTTTAAAAAAAAGTGCTTATTGCAGTACTTAAAACGTGTTCCCTTGTCTGTGCAAAAGCACACAGGATCTCTCTGCTGGCTGATATCCACAAATGCTTTGACATGGAGAGCACTACCTAGGCACATCCAGAAGGAAAACTGCAGATATTTCAACAGCATCTGAACTCCTTGGAGCCAAAATCAAGTCCATACAAATTTTCATCCACCTGCAACTCGGGTTATCCCAGGCATCCCAGCTGATGAAAAACCATGACCACGGGAGGCAGAGATGACAAACAAGTGGTAAGAGCCTTCATCCTGTCATGAAACGGAAACACTGGCTTCAAATTCTGCTAGCCTGTAGCGATTCAGACCCATCACACCTGTTTCTCAGCAGACCTTCCTGGGCCTATAGTTTTAATGGCTGATGCATTTTCTGATCCTCTTTTTAAGCAATCAGCCAGAGCTCAGCCCTGGACTTGAGGTTCACTCCACCAGAAGGCTGCAATGCAATACAAGTGGTAGGCTCTGCTTCAGAGAGGTTACAATGCCCACCGGAAAAGGGTAAACCCAAACTTTGCTTCCTTAAACTTTCAAGGTTTTTGGCTTTGGTTTTACTTGTCTTGTGGAAAATGAATATGTAATCCTAGCAACCAAACCTTTCAAAAGCTGTACCTCCTGGCTGAGCTGCCTAACCAGGGAACTTCTAGAGAAGCAAAATGCACAACACCTGCCTGTGAACTCCAGTCAGCAGAATTAATGGGGATCAAGGAGTACTGCAGTCCTGAGTGGTCCTCCAGACTCAACTGCCACGTTCCCCATCCATCTGCCTCCAACACCTTAAATAGGAAGCCTGAACCGTCTCCAAAGACCTCCATTGAGTGCAGCCACTGTGGGGTTTACTCGGAGGTTTTTTTGTTTACCTATACTGTTAAAGTTACAACTGTTGAGAAGAAATGTCTTTTCTCTATTGCCAGATCAAACCAGATTCAAACTGCAAAATTTTCCTTCCTGTCACCCCAGATACAAGCTTTGGCTACTGAAAATGCACTGAACTCCAGCCTCTCCTGCCACCTACAAAGTGAGGGTCTAGACATGCACCCAGCATGAATGGCAGTTCAAGAAAGCATCATCAAGTGGTAGCATTCACTATTACATCCCAGCCTTAACAGGGTGATATACAAACACAAGGACGCAAGGACGTTTGTTTGCAGTGCAAAGCTACCAGAAACCACAAGATGTTGAACCTCTGAAAAATCAAGCCCCATGGTAGGTATCAAAATCTGAAACTGGCTTCACCTAATCAGATATTTGGCATTACTGGAATCTGGCAGAGGGCAAGTATATCTTTTTCTCATTGTTTCCGGAGTAATTCTCTAGGAAGGATATGCTCCTAATTTCCTCATTTCCAACAGCACAGATAATAGTTGCTGGTACCAGCAGAATTCATAAATTTGCTCCACTGCCTGTTTCAATCTTTATTAATATTAACATTTTTTGGCAAAACTCCTTTCCATGGATTTAGGACTTCAAATCTGGTGAGTTTATAAGTGAAGAGATCAAGAAATCCATGGATAAAAACAAATCTCCTAAAATCTTGCCAAATATACTATGGGATTCCCTAAATGCTTCCTTGAGAAAAAGAGATTAATTTAATTTTTCCTCACTAGGAGTCAAAACAACAGAAATAATAACACTGGAAAATATAAAAAGCCAGTAGAAAAAGAAATAAAAAAGATCTGTTTGGGGTTAGCATTACCAATGACAATCCTAGCATGTTAATCACTTTGATATTTAAATTAAATAAGGCAAATCATCTCAGAGCAATTTTCTTGACAAAATAAATATTCTGTAGACTGGTGGAGAAGTGGGAAGCAACAAGTAACTGCATGTCCAGATTACAAAAAACGGTTAGGCCTAGTAATAAAAATGAAATAACAGATGAGTTCTAGTCATGAAAAAAATAGTCTTCAAATATATTATCATAGTCAATTTCATGTATATATTTGTTATCATCAGTAATACTATTTTTTTTGAAAATTGAAAAAAATGGCTTTTATTTTTTTTGTCTCTAATTTATGGTTAAGGAATGCGTCCAGATATTTCTATTGGAAGAATAACTAAATTAAAATCTATTGTCTTTTGTACAAACTTCTGTTGACTACTGCGACCTTTTTTATATATAATGTTTAAAATTTTAAATACAATTCATTAATAAGAAGTAAACTGATAACAGATGTCCCCATCTATCAGACCTTCTAAGTTAACCTCAGTAGAATTTGCCTAAGATTTTAATAAGGTTGAAAGCTCTGTAATAGTAAAGACTGACAGTCCCACTGTGACTTGGTTTTGTTTCAAAGCAGAAACAGTTTTACTAAATTACTCTTAATAGGCTCTTAATGACATTTTGATGAAAGGCCAGTTACAGAAGCATAAGAAAATGTATGTATTACCTGTCTGCCTCAACTCAAAGACTCTCTTTATACCAAGAGCTGCAAGCAGAACTCAATTTACCAGTGCATTTTAAGATACTAACCTAAATATTTGTGCAAACATTCAGAGACTGAAACAGAGGCAAAAATATTGGGGAAAAAAAAGAGGAAAAGATGATTGAGTATCTTCACAGATATCTAGGTTTAATTCCTTCTTGGCAGAAATGCCCACATATTCTAACTTGAACAAACATTGTCCTTTTACTATGATATGCTTCAAAATAAACATTTCTGTGAAAAGCACCAGCATCAAATCACACAGGTAGCAGACATCGACATCTGCTCACACCTGGCACTGTCAGAGGTAGATTCCTTACTTCTGATACTGAAGTTTGGCTCTTGCATAACATTTCAGGGGAGGTTGGGAAGGATAGGGCTTGGAGAAGAACTCCTGGTTTCAGCCTACAGCAAGTAAGATTGGGCTGGATCTCAGTTTCTCTCCAAACCATAATTAATTTTTCACCGCCTGTCTCTGTCCCAGTGTTAATTTCACATCTTAATAGCACGTTTTACATATGCTGATCTGAAAAAAACACACAAGACTCATCAACCCTCTTATTCTTCTCCCTCCTCCCATCATCCCAACTATAATCAGTCCTGTAATTGATCCTGACAGTAATTGACTGCAACAAATATTTTAAGCTTTCTACCCCTTACTAAAACCTGCCATAGATAATGTCAATGGGATATGGCCACAACTTTCCCCGTCTCCACTGTCATTGTCCATGAACATGGCAGTCACACTGACAATGTTTGAACAGGCCAGAGTGTCCCAGCACTAAGAGCCATACAGATGTATAGATTTATCCACCTCCAAATCAGTCTGTCCCCAAAGGTTTGCACCTTGCACTTGCTGTATTGCTTCCAGGAATAAGCACAAAATCAACATTACAGTTTTAGCTGGACAAAGTTGTCAGAAAAAAAAAAAACAAACAGCTTTCCTTCAGCAGCCAGTACCTGATAGCCAAGCGTGACAGCCAGCAACACCAGTAGGAATGCGGCTGCAGGTTCATAAGGCACATTCAGCTTGCCTGCCATAGCTCCAAAGCTAAAAACAGCAATGAGAATCTCAGATCTCCTGTTGAACACATGTCAATGCTTGACTTTCTCAACAGTCATAAAGACGTTGCAGTCTCACTTCACAGAATCATAGACTCATTAGTTGGGCAAGACCTCTAAGATCAAGTCCAACCACTAATCCAGCACTGTCAAGCCTACCACTAAAACATGCCCCCAGGTGCCACATCTATGTGCCTTTTAAATACCTCCAGGGATGGTGACTCCTCCACTTTCCTGGGCATCCTGTTCCAATGCTTCACAATCCTTTCAGTGAAGGACTTTTTCCTAATATCCAACCTAAATCTTCCCTGGTGCAGCTTGAGGCCATTTCCTCTTGCTACCTGGGAGAAGAGACAAACCCCCACCTGGCTACACCCTCCTTTCAGGGAGCTGTACAGAGTGATACACTCCCCCGGGGCCTCCTTTTCTCCAGGTTAAACAACCCCGCTTCCATCAGACACTCCTCCTAAGACTTGTGCTCCAGACTCCTCAACAATTATGTTACCCTTCTCTGGACAGGCTCCAACACCTCTTTCTTGTCTTTCTTGTGGTGAAGGGCCCAGAACAGGACATAGCACTCGTGGCACATCCTCAGCACTGGTGAATATAGGGGGACAACTCCTCTCCTGGTCCTGCTGGCCAGATTGTTTCCGAAGCAAGCCAGGATGTCTTTGGACTTCTTGGGCACCTGGGCACACTGCTGTATCAGAAGGTCTAATTTGTACCTACTACATGGCATCTGGATATGATCCCAGCCAGCAAAACAAGAAAGCATTACGAAACACAGGGAGATATTCTTTCAAGTCTTCCCTGCAGCTTCCCTGGGGGAGGGAGGGAGTGGGCTGGGGGGAGAAAGTTGCTGTGTAAATGAACAAAAGACAAGTGAAGCAATTTGCCCCGAAGGAAAACACTCCACTCCAGTGAGCAGCAGACACAGCCCACGGGAAGAGGTGCTGCTACAGTACAGTACAGTACAACCCACTGACCCACAACGAAGGCTGTGAACAGCAAGAGCTTGGCAGGGCCAGCTTGCTCACTGAAAATGCTTTCTTCCGAGTCAGAGTTCCTTGCATTTTAACAAGAGATAAAATAGGAAAGTCATAACACTTATTATTTAAAATACTACTAAAAAAAGAGGCTAGCTCATATGCCTTCAGAAACAGATAATGTCTAATGTTATTCAACCCATGCATGAGATTTACAAGTCCAAATTTTCCTCTTATCTTTTTTTTCTGTGGTGCAACTTTTTATTTGTCTTATGTTTAAATGTCTGTTTGGGTTATTTTTGCAAAGGCCCTCAATCTATCCATGGAGGATGGAGGAAGGCAGCACATAGTAGATGCAGGAACCCTATGTGAACCTTACCTCTTGTGAAAGACATGGACAGACAACGAACTGACCTCTGTGAAAGCTATATCATAGAATATCCTGATTTGGAAGGGACTCGCAAGGCTCAACAAAGTCCAGGTCCTGGCCCTGC